>CM059193.1:16875067-16904778 GCA_030323885.1 Branchipolynoe longqiensis | reverse complement strand
ACCACAGTCACTTGCACCTCAAACCCCTTTCCCAATCCCATCCTACACCCCCACCACCACCACACCCACCACACCCACACACGCACACATCCCATCCACACACCCCATCCACACAGCCACCCACTACTACTCGAGCCGCCTGGTAATCACGAAATAATGCCACCAGGTGGCGGTGCGCATTTAGGCCACATTCACACACTGATTCTCGCGACAGGATCGTGATCAAAAGAAAGCAAATCCGGGCCTCGCCCCGCCGTCATTCACGGGCGCGCCGCGGGCCCTAATGAATTTGTTATACCGGTGATTGATGGGCCGAGCCGCCGGTGTCACCCCGGGCCCCTCCCCGGGCCCACCCCGGGCCCGCCCCGCCCAATCACCGACCCATAGAAAGCGGGGCGGGCGCCGGGGGAGGGCGGCATTGTGCCGGCCGCTTCTTCATTTGGCGCTCTTGGCGGGACATTATAGGCGCATTGAGGGCGCCGAATAGACACGCTCCCAACCCCTAATCATCTGGACTCACTCCGGCTCTCAATCAAGCCGCCGCCGTCCAATTACCATAAAGCCGGGCAGAGCCGGGACCGGGGGGCCGGGGCCGGGGCTGGAGCCGGGGCTGGAGCCGGGGCTGGAGCCGGGGCTACAGCCGGGGCCGGGGCCGGGGTTGGAGCCGGGGCCGGAGCCGGGGCCGGGGCCGGGGCCGGGGCCGGGGCCGGGGCCGGAGCCGGGGCAGGGGATGGAACCGGGACTGGAGCCGGGGACGGGGCCGGAGGACGAGTGTCGGGACGGGGGCCTGGGGCTGGGGCCGGAGGCATGTGGACGGGGCCGAGGCCATGGGGAGGGGGCCGGGGGCGTGGGGACGGGGCCGGGGGCGTGGGGACGGGGCCGGGGGCGTGGGGACGGGGCCGGGGGCGTGGGGACGGGGTCGGGGGCGTGGGGGCGGGGCAGGGGCCGGGTGTCGGTCGCCGGTCGCCGGTCGCCGGGCAGGAAGGCTTCCTGCGCGGTGTGTGTACCGGGGGGTCCAGTCGCGGGTGTCCGGCAGGCTTTACGGTTACAGGGTGCGTCGTATCTACGGGATGGGGGCTGGATGTTTGTGTGTGTGTGTGTGTGTGTGTGTTGGGGAGCGGGAGGGTTGGCGTAAAACTGCGCGCCCAAAGCAATATCGTGGGGCGTGTTTTCTTTGCTGTCATTTTAATTTAACTTCTTTGTGTATTGTTGTTTTGTTTTATGTCCTGCCAACGACTAAGGTCATATCAGGACATGTAGGCCTACCGACTTGTGAGAGTGTGCACTCATGGTGACTTTATAGTGCTGCCCCACTGGGAGACCAGGCCGACAGCAATGACCGGATATCCCACACTTGTTTGTGTGTTTGTTTGTTTGTTTAACGACACCCCCCCCCCCAAGCATTGTATTTTATAAGTCATTGGTTTAACTCGGCTGGGATTCGAACTCTCGACCTTCCGCACCGGAAGGCTGAGCTCTACTGATTCGGCCACCGCTTCCGGTCCTTCTTTTTGTAACAGGGGATAGTGAGCTTGACTGAAATTGGCCGATTTGAACTATCTATTGGATAGATTGGCGAATATATAATACCCCTGTCACACTACGACGTAACGAGCCAACGTGAGCCTAACGTGGTCATTTTTCGTCATTACGTTGGGTTACGTCATGATGACGTCAGAATGACGTTTGAATGACGTCGAGCTACGTCACATTACGTCGTGTTACGTCGAGTTACGTCAAGGTTTTGGACATGTTCAAAACTTTCGACGTAGCTCGAACGTAACGGTTTACGTTCGCCGTACGTTCTGTTCACGTTCAGTGAACGTCAATGACGTTAAACGGACGTTTTTCCAACGCTGCTCACTACGTTCAACTATGTTCCACTACGTTGACCCACATTAAACCGAGTGCAAATGGCCACGTGGTGTAATGGGAACGTCAGGAGAACGTCAGGAGAACGTCAGGAGAACGTGCATTCAACATACGTTCAACGTCTCATGACGTATCTAACGTCACGTAACGTTCTTCTGGCGATGGAATAACGTTCATAACGTTCCATGAGCATAGGGACGTTGACCTCTCTCGTTGAATGACGGTATCACTATGCTTTACCGACGTTACGCTCTCGTCCACTACGCTGCATCCATGTTCAACTTGTGCCCAAATTTGCATACTACGCCGAGAAGTTCAACGTTCTTCACGTTCTCCCTACGCTGACGTCATTATGTCGTAGTGTGACAGGGCCATAAGGCAGTGACAGTGAATCTGTGTGACTGAGGAGCATTAAAGGGCCTGCCTGATTGACTGACTTACACGAAATGACTAGTTTGATCTGGCAAACTGATAATATATATATATATGTAGTGGGGGTGATGACAATGGGAAATATTGCGCCTAGAGCGGGACTCGAATCCACATCTCTTTGCATTCAGGGACAGTGTGCTAACCATTACACCACCTAGGCTCCCTGATATCACCATCCTGCCCACACCTACCTGTCTATGTGGCTCCTTGCCTGAGAGGTCAGTGCAGACCACTACACTCATCCCCTTGGAATTGTAAGTCTTTTAATGCTGCCAATTACATATATACAGGCAATGCAATGCACTTACATAGCAGGGTAAGTTCAACAACTATACAGCGCATAGCTTGTACAGGATCCTGGTCATGGCACCAGTGTCACGGGGTGATGAAAATTGGAAATATTGTGCCTAGAGCGGGACTCAAACTAATATCTCTTTGCATTCCGGGCCAGTATGCTAACCATCACACCACCTAGGCTCCCTGATATCATCATACTACCCACGCCTACCTGTCTATGCGTCTCCTTGCCTGAGAGGTCAGTGCAGACCACTACATATATATATATATAGTAAAACCTCTCTAGATCGACCGACCATGGGGCCGATTTTAAAAGGTCCATTTAGGGAGTTTTTTTTTATTGTTACAATGGTATCGACTATCATATGGGCGATTGCTTGGGACCCAAATAAAGCGATCGATATAGGGGAGTGGCCGATCTGTGGAGGTGGTTGGTTTGTGAGGTTTTACTGTATAACTGGACATGGGTGGTCGAATCGGTAGAGTGCAGGCTTCCCGCGTGGAAGGTCAGGAGTTTGAATCCCAGCCGAGTCAAACCAATGACTTATCAAATTGATACTTGTCACAACCTAGCCTGATGCTTAACATTAATAAGATAGGACAAGGACTGGTTAGCACAGTATCAGGATAATGTGGCTGTGTGGGATATTGGGTCATGTTGCCAGCAGCCTGCTATCCCAGTGAGGTAGCACTATAAAGTTGTTGCCATGAGTGTGCACTGTCACAAGTTGGTCCCCATCCTGATATGACCTTAGATGTTGCTAGGATGTAAAACAAACAAACACAAACGATTATATATATATATATGCGTGATGTATAAGTATTATACAAGTATAATTAATCGGAAGCTTTCACTTATTATATTCTAAGCCATCTACTGTACTGACCTGTTATTAATTGTTCATCGACTATGCAACCAGTCCGATTGTGTTGCCCCCTGCTTGCAAACGCTTATGGCGCTCAGTCACTCGGCCCGCCGCGATTATATGACGAACTGACTTGCTGGCTGGCTGACGGCATTATAGTTGTCATTGTTGTCAGTCAGTCAGGCTGAGTGACAGACTGGTTGACTGAGTGACAGTGTGACAAAGTGACAGTGTGACAGCTTACGGAGGCCAAGTGTCATGGCTTGACTGCCATGTTTCTGCTGATGCACCATTGTCATCCAGTACCACTTACACCCCATCACATGAAACTAGTTCTCAAAACGTCCGACCACGTTCTAAAATGGGCTGTGGTCGGGGTAGAACGTGACTGCAAGAAAATGTTGGGCATGCTCAATGTTCTGGAGCACCATTCCGTTCTAGCCCATCCATTCCATTCGTAAAAAGACCGTAAAAAGTTGCTACTACATCCATTCCATTCAGCAACATTTTCAAGAACGTAGTGAGAACTAGTTTGGTGTGATGGGGGGTATAAGCACCACAAGACGGGCAGACTGACTCGTGCACTAAATACAGAGCGGGCAGAGTAAAAATAAACGGTCACAAAAAAGCCACTGTCACTACGACCTCGGGTCTGCAGTCCACCCCAGGCCACTACCGGAACCACACAGCCAGGCACAGCACAGCCGCCGTCATGGCTTCATGTTGCACATGTGGCCAGCGGCATGAGAGGCTGAGATAGCTTCTTTTGTTGCTCACCTTTTCCATCTCTATTACCAAAGACCTTATAATACTAAGACGGCTCACTCCCTATCTCTCCCATGGTAATGTAAATTTCGCAGTGCCACCTTGTGGTGGGTTTGATCAGCCCGGCTGCTGGTTGGTGTTTCACATGTAAACACATACAATTATATTAATATTATACATGAGATAGGTAAGTATGAATACACATCAATATGAAATTGCTATGAACAAATACCCATCATCATCAGCATCATCATCAGCATCGCCATCATCACACATCTTTCACATTCATATATACATTTATACATATAAATGTAGTGGTCTGCGCTGACCTCTCAGGCAAGGAGCCGCATAGAGAGGTAGGCGTGGGTAGTATGGTGATATCTGGGAGCCTAGGTGGTGTAATGGTTAGCACACTAGCCCGGAATGCAGAGATGTGGGTTCGAGTCCCGCTCTAGGCATAATATTTCCCATTTTCATCATCCCCACGACACAATATAGCATCTGTTTAACCAAGAGAACAGCCAGCGCACAAAGTGGTGGGTTTGATCATTTTGATTACACAGTACAGGCTGAGTGAGCCGTCTTAGGATTATAGGGTCTTTGCTACTATTACTGCTGCTCTCTCTCTCCCTCTCTCTTTTGAATGGGGGGGGGGGGGGTGTGCGCGTACAGAATAAAGAGGATCAACACGTTGTTAGTAGGCAGAGGCGGAGCGGCATGGACATGATTGGGGGGGGGGGGGGTACGGGGACCAGTAAATGGGATGGGTGGGGGCCAGGAGACAAGATTAGTAAGATGAGGAAAGGTGAGGCAGAAGGGAGTAGCAGAGAGGCAGACATATATATAGAGAGACATAGAGGCAGCCAGATATATGGAGAGACAGGGATACATATATATACCAAGATCTATAAAGAGAGACACGAGAGAGACACGAGAGAGACACGAGAGAGACACAAGAGAGACAGCAACATAGAGATATGGAGACAGACACGAGGGAGACCGAGATACTGACAGACCGAGATATATAGGGAGACAGAGAGACAATATATATGTAGTTAAATAGAGAGAGACATATATATATATATATATAGAGACACACACACACACACATGAGACACAGAGAGACACAGAAATGAAGAAATATATATTTAAAAACAGAGGCATAGAAAGACAGAGACATATACAGATATAAAGGGAGACAGAGAGACAGAAAGACAGAGCTATATTGAGAAAGAGACACACAGAGAGAGAAATATATATATTTTTTATATACACAGTGAAACCTCTCTAAATCGACTGACCATGGGACCGACTTTATGTGGTCCGTTTAGATAGGGACCCAAATAAAGCGATCGATATAGGGGAGTGGTCGATCTGTGGAGGGATCGGTAGAGAGAGGTTATACTATAGATATATATGTATATATATAAATAGTTTGTTCACGAGTGAGCAGAGTGACACTTGGCTCATGGTGTAGAGGAGGCAGGGAGAGGAGAATGCCCACTCCGCAGTGAATAACATGGACGTTAAGGTGGTTAGAGAGAAACATTAAGGGGCTGCTTTTATTTATATCCACATAATAAATTACATAGTACATATATTTAAACGGAGAAAAACATAGAGACAGAGAGGCAGAATATATATTTAAAGAGAGAAACACAGAACGACAGAGAGAAAGACAGAGAGAGATAAAGAGAGAAAGACACACAGAGAGAGAGACAGTCTCATCATCGTGATGACCAGGCATTATCAACTTGTACACAAGGTATAGTCCAGCGGTAAAGGCCAAAATATCAGGAGCATCATTCCCTTTTCCAGGAAAGCACCAAATTTTGCACAGTATGCCTATTTGTACTTGAAGTTGAAAGCTTTGTGATGGTCGACTGGAGGGTCGGCGAACGGTTACAGGCCTTGCACAGTCAGTGGGGCAGTGATTGAATGAGGCAGAGGGGCAGTAATGAAGGCAGTAAGGCATAGAGACAGTGGGAGAACTATAGCAATGAGGCAGTGAGGCAGTGATTCAATGAGGCAGAGGAGCAGTAATGAAGGCAGTAAGGCTTAGAGACAGTGATATAACTATAGCAATGAGGCAGTGCTTCAATGAGGCAGACGGGCAGTAATGAAGGCAGTAAGGCAGAGCGACAGTGGGAGAACTAAGGCAATGAGGCAGTGATTCAATGAGGCAGAGGAGCAGTAATGAAGGCAGTAAGGCATAGAGACAGTGATATAACTATAGCAATGAGGCAGTGCTTCAATGGGGCAGACGGGCAGTAATGAAGGCAGTAAGGCAGAGAGACAGTGGGAGAACTAAGGCAATGAGGCAGTGCTTCAATGAGGCAGGCGGGCAGTAATGAAGGCAGTAAGGCATAGAGACATTGGGATAACTATAGCAATAAGGCAGTGAGGCAGTGCTTCAATGAGGCAGACGGGCAGTAATGAAGGCAGTAAGGCAGAGCGACAGTGGGAGAACTAAGGAAGTGAGGCAGTGCTTCAATGAGGCAGACGGGCAGTAATGAAGGCAGTAAGGCATAGAGACATTGGGATAACTATAGCAATGAGGCAGTGAGGCAGTGCTTCAATGAGGCAGACGGGCAGTAATGAAGGCAGTAAGGCAGAGCGACAGTGGGAGAACTAAGGCAATGAGGCAGTGCTTCAATGAGGCAGGCGGGCAGTAATGAAGGCAGTAAGGCATAGAGACAGTGGGAGAACTAAGGCAATGAGGCAGTGCTTCAATGAGGCAGACGGGCAGTAATGAAGGCAGTAAGGCAGAGCGACAGTGGGAGAACTAAGGCAATGAGGCAGTGCTTCAATGAGGCGGCAGTAATGAAGGCAGTAAGGCAGAGAGACAGTGGGAGAACTAAGGCAATGAGGCAGTGCTTCAATGAGGCAGAGGGGCAGTAATGAAGGCAGTAAGGCAGAGCGACAGTGGGAGAACTAAGGCAATGAGGCAGTGCTTCAATGAGGCAGAGGGGCAGTAATGAAGGCAGTAAGGCAGAGCGACAATGGGAGAACTAAGGCAATGAGGCAGTGCTTCAATGAGGCAGAGGGGCAGTAATGAAGGCAGTAAGGCAGAGCGACAGTGGGAGAACTAAGGAAGTGAGGCAGGGAGGGAGTAATCAATGGGATAATGCCGTATTTAAGACAGTAACGCAGTTGGAGAAATGAGACAGAGATGCAGGAATGAAGACGGTGACGCAGTAACAAATTAAGAGAGTAAGACAGAGAGGCAGTAAGAAAGATAGTGAAACAGTACTTAAGACAGTGAAATAGGGAAGCAGTAATTAAGATGGATGGGCAGTAATTAAAACAGTGAGGCAGTATATATGACACAGTGGGGCAGATAGGCAGTAATGAAGATGGTAAGGCAGTCATTAAGAGAGTGAGACAGAGGCAATAAGTAAGATAGTGAGATAGTAATTAAGACAGTAATTAAAACAGGCAGTAATTAAAACAGTGAGGTAGGGAAGCAGTAATAAAGACAGTGAGACAGTATTGCATTGATTCAATTATACAGTGAGGCAGTCATTAAGACAGTACTGCATTGATTCAATGATACAGTGAGGTAGTCATTAAGACAGTGAGACAGTCCTGCATTGATTCAATCATACACTAAGGCAGTCATTAAGACAGTGATGCAGTACTGCATTGATTCAATGATACACTGAGGCAGTCATTAAGACAGTGAGACAACACTGTATTGATTCAATGACACAGTAAGGCAGTGAGCCCATGAAAGCTAAAGCAAAAACAGTGAGACAAAATAAGAGGAAAATTTGGGAACAGTTGCAGTCGATCGAACACGGTATGGACGGGTGACAACGACTTCTCGTTGTCGGAGACGGAGACGGAGACAGAGGCGGAGACGGAGACGGACTGGGCACTACAGGAGATAGCACAGCAGCAAACACAGCAGTGACCCTCTGTCAGCGACAAGCAGTGCCGTACAAGCATCCTTTATTCCACCCAACTGACGGGAAATTAAAAGCCGGCGAGTCTGAATGGCTGCTGGTCGGACCTGATTGGGTGCTCCCTCATTACGCGGCGTGCCGTAAGGCCGTGCATACTAACGCGCCCCCTCTCATTTCCCCTCGACCGTGCGCCGCCTACTCAGCATGCAAGAGCTGCTTTATACCGCCACCACAGGGCAATGCAGCCGATCCATCCCTGCCAGCGGACATTATAATATCCATACCCCACCGCCTCGCACAGGGCGGAGAGGAGAGGTGTAGAGGGGTGAGGGAGAAGATGGGGGGGGATGGGGGGAGGGGTGGGGAGAGGGGGGGAGGGGAAGGAGAAGAGGGAAGGGGGAGGGGAAAGGAGGGGAGGGGGAAGGGGCCAGAGGGGGAACGGGAGAGAGGGGAGAAGGGGGAACGGGGGAGAGGGGGGAAGGGAGATAAGGGGAGAGGGGGAGAGGGAGGGGGGGGGGGGAGAGGAAGAGGGCGAGAGGGGGAGGGAAGAGGGGGAAGGAGGGAGGGGAGATTGGAAAGGTGGGAGAGGGAGAGAGGAGGAGAGGAGGAGAGGGAGAGAGGGGGAGAGAGGAGGAGAGGAGGAGAGGGGGAGATGGGGAGAGGGGGAGAGGGTGAGGTGGAAGGGCGAAGGAGGAAGGAAGAAGGGGAAGGGGGAAGGGGGAAGGAGGAAGGAGGAAGGGGGAGAGGGGAAGAGGGAGAGGGGAAGGGGGAGAGGTCGGGAGGGGGTGGGGGGTGGGATAGTGAATACATGCTTAGTACTACAAACCTCTTTTCTTTACAATGTACAACTGGAAGTTTGGAATTAACGTCAAACCACATATTGAAAGACTATCAATAAACTCGCTCAGGCCATATTTAGAGGAAAACATTACCGAACGCTGTGGCCGAATCGATAGAGCGCAGGCTTGACGTGCGAAAGGTCAGTAGTTCAATTCAAGCCGAGTCAAATCAATGATTTACAAAATTGATACTTGTCGCTACCTCGCCTGGCACTTGGCATTAATAGGACAGGACATGGACTGGTTAGCTCAGTGTCAGGATAATGTGACTGTCGGATATCGGGTAATGGTGTTGGCGGCCTGGTCTCCCAGTGGGGCAGCACTATAAAGTCACCATGAGTGTGCACTGTCACAAGTCGGTACCTGTCCAGGTATGACCTTAGATTTTTGTTTTGTTTGTTGGTTTCCATCCTAGCAACATCTAATGACCTGTACACTTTACTTCATGTTAAGTTTGTTTGTTTGTTGTTGTTTTACGTCCTAGCAACATCTAAAGTCATATCAGGACGGGTACCGACTTGTGACAGTGCGCACTCATGGCGACTTTATAGTGCTGTCCCACTGGGAAACCAGGCCGCCGGCACCATGACCTGGTATCCCACTCAGTCACATTATCCTGACACTGAGCACACCAGTCCTTGCCCTATCCTAATAATGCCGAGCACCTGGCTAGGAAGCGACAAGTATCAATTTTAAAGTCATTGGTTTGACTCGACCGGGACTCGAACCGACGACCCCACGATCTACCAGCACGGGAGACGGACGCTCTAACTCATTCGGCCATCCCGTCTGGTCACTTCATGTGAAGGATCTTAGATGTTGCTAGGACGTAAAACCAACAAACAAACAAAAGTCTAAGGTGATATCAAGACAAACAAAAAAACAGGAAAACAGGAAGTTGAACCGTTAAAGGTAGATGGTAGATCCGCCAGGTGGCGTGATCACACCGAACAGACAGCCGCTCTGTTTGGTTTGTAGACGACAGACACGCGGGTCTCTCGGCACAGTCACAGTCACTAAGCTGTAGCGAGGTAATTAACACAGTCTGATACAATCTGCATCCACAATTGATTTATAGTCGGCGCCCGCAAGGTCTTCTTTATTAGGCCGACAGTCCGCGACAATCGGCGCTGGTCGGGCACGACGGACGACCAGACCGCACCTGACACACTCACCGGACTGTTGGTGTCACGCTGCACAGTCCGGTGGTTTTGAGTTTATGTCATTTTATTATTCCTGTCACACTATGACGCATCGCAGAAGCGTGTGCCGACGTAGGTGATTTTTCACCAATACGTCGGTGTACGTCGATATGCGTTACTCGAACGTTGTGCGTTTTTTATGCATACATTGGTATATGTCGATGTATGTCGATGTCCGTCGTTATACGGCGTCGCTCGTCAAGGGGTTGCGAAAGTTTTGTGCATGCACAAAACCTTCGACGTTCGACAACGTGTGGGTTTTATATCGGGCGTACGCTATGTATACGTTAGACATATGTCGATGTATGTTAGATCTATGTTAGACAAAAGTTGTTCACTATGTAGCACTAGGTTGAACTACGTCAGTTCAATTGGAGAGCCAGCAGAAACGTTCAGTCCGTGTATTGACAACCTATGATTAACATACATCTAACATATGTACAAAGCACATTTTGTCTTTCTCCACCATGTCTTGACATATGTAACGTATAAGGCATACTTCTGGTGATCGAATTATGTATATAATGTTCTGCGAGCCCCGTACCTTCGCCAGGAGGCACGTTAGCCATATGTTTAGCCATACACTCTGCTACGTCGTGTATACAGTATGTATACATCAAACTTTGCCCCCCGCACTGAAAGATTTGACGCATCTCAACATTTGAAAGTGATTTTAGCCATTGGCCATACGCTCGTGCGAGACATTGTAATGTGACAGGGCCATTAGATAAGTATATTGTTAGGTCGATTGTTATAATCTACCTTACTTTAATTGTATACTTTACTTTATGCCTAATGTTTGGAATTTAAAAAGAACAATTATTGATGGTTTATTTACCTTGTTCATAACATACATATAAGTTCATGATGGAGCTTATTTTCAACGCTGAACAGTATTACTCATAGTTTTTGTTGCTTATTGCCCAGTTAAAACATCAATTTCCAGCAGTAACATGTTCAATTACATGCAAAGTGGTCTTCTATGTGGTAAAGTGGTTAGAGTGTCTGACTTTTTTCTAGGTCAGATTCCTAATCTGAAGGTCGATGGTTTGATTCCCCATGCCCCCTGCGCCCACCTCTGCCAATTTGAATTTCCACCGCTATGTATAACTTACAGCATCATCAAAGGCCGGTTGCTCTCATACCATGTCTATTTGGTGTGGGAGCTTAAAAATCCCTTGGGTCGGTAAAAGTATAGGCTCGGGCTTTGTATCGACAAACTGTCTAATGGTGAAACCAAGTCTATTCAGACTTATCCATGATAGGCAGTATCCATCTTCGAGAAAAAGAGAAAATGTGCTTCTGTGCGGCAACATATGTTGAGTATCTAATACCCCTGTCACACTACGACGTAACGAGCCAACGTGAGCCTAACGTGGTAATTTTTTGTCATTACGTTGAGGTACGTTGGGTTACGGCATGATGACGTCAGAATGACGTTAGAATGACGTCGATTTACGTCACATTACGTCGTGGTACGTCGAGTTATATCAATGTTTTGGACATGTTCAAAACTTTCGACGTAGCTTGAACGTAAGGGTTTACGTTCGCCGCACGTTCTGTTCACGTTCAATGAACGTCAATGACGTTAAACGGACGTTATTAAAACGTTAGTCACTACGTTCAACTACGTTGCACTACGTTGCACTACATTGACCCACATTAAACCCGGTGGAAACGTCCACGCAGCGTAATGGGAACGTCAGGATAACGTCAGGATAACGTCAGGATAACGTCAGGATAACGTCATAATAACGTCAGGAGAACGTCAGGAGAACGTACGTTCAACGTTTCGCCATCAGGTAACATCGTTCTGGCGATGGAATAACGTTCATAACGTTCCGTGAACGTAATGAAGTTGACCTGTCTCGTTGAATAACGGTATCACTACGCTTTACCGACGTTACGATCTCGTCCACTACGCTGCATCCACGTTCAACTTGTGCCCAAATTTGCATACTACGCCGAGAAGTTCAACGTTCTTCACGTTCTCCCTACGTTGACGTCATTACGTCGTAGTGTGACAGGGCCTTTAGTTGGATGTGTAGAGTCGGATCATGCAGCTTTAAGAAGCGATCCATCCAATTTGTAAGTAGGATGCACAAGGTCACATCTACATGGATTATAAGTGTTTAGGTTTTGAAAAGGTTCTACGTCATCGGATTATGCAGCTTTAATAATACTAGTAATAAGTTCTCTACCCAGTGTCGAAGTAGGATATTGTCGTGGGGGTGATGAAAATGGGAAATACTGCGCCTAGAGCGGGACTCGAACCCACATCTCTTTGCATTCCGGGCCAGTGTGCTAACCATTACACCACCTAGGCTCCCTGATATCAACACACTCCCCACGCCTACCTGTCTATGTGGTTACTTGCCTGAGAGGTCAGTGCAGACCACTACACTCGTCCCCCTGGAATTGTAAGTCTTGTAATGCTTACAATTACATACATACAGGCAATGCACTAACACATACATACACAGGGTAGGTTCAACAACCATACAGCGCAAAGCTTGTACAGGATCCTGATCACGGCAACCAGTGTCATGGGGGTGATGAAAATGGGAAATACTGCGCCTAGAGCGGGACTCGAACCCACATCTCTTTGCATTCCGGGCCAGTGTGCTAACCATTACACCACCTAGGCTCCCTGATATCAATACACTCCCCACGCCTACCTGTCTATGTGGTTACTTGCCTGAGAGGTCAGTGCAGACCACTACAATATGTAGGATCAAATCTAGATAAGTGTTTACGTTTTGAAAATGTTATACCTTCATCGGAGCTTTAAAAAAACACACCAGTATTGTAAATATGGGCAGGATTAAATCTAGAGAAGTGCTTGCGTTTTGGAAATGTTATACTTCCTCGGACAATGCAGCTTTAATAAGCGGTCCAGTGAAAGTAGTATACTTGTATCGGACTATGCAGCTTTAACTGTACCGACGGATCACAGTGATTCAATGAGCGAATCCACAATGAAGTCCCGATTAGAATGCTTTACCCAGATCCACTTAGCCCGCTTGCAAAATATCTTCTTTTCTGACACAGTCGGCGATCTCAAATCTGACCGGATGACGCCATGCATCAAATCTGGTTGGGTTACGCCATGCATCAAAGAGGGCCAGGTTACACCATGCATACAATCTGGCTGGGTGACGCCATGCATCAAATCTGGCTGGGTGATACCGCACATCAAATCTGGCCGGGTGCCACCATGCATCAAATCTGGCTGGGTGAGGCCATGCATCAAATCTGGTTGGGTGATGCCATGCATCAACTCTGGCCTGGTGACACCATGCATACAAACTGGCCGGGTGCCACCATGCATCAAATCTGGTCGGATAATGCCATGCATCACATCTGACCGAGTCACACCATGCATCAAATCTGGCCAAGTGATGCAATGCATACAATCTGGCAGAGTTATACCATGCATCAAATCTGGCCAGGTGATGCCATGCATCAAATCTAGCCAAGTGATGCCATGCATCAAATCTGGCCGGGTGATGCCATGCATAAAATCTGACCGGGTGACACAATCATCAAATCTGGCCGTGTGACACCATGCATCAATTCTGGCAAGGTGACGCCATGGATACAATCTGGCCAGGTGACAGAATACATCAAATCTGGCTAGGTGACGCAATGCATACAATCGGGTTGGGTGACACCATACATTAAATCTGGCCAGGTGACATGATGCATCAAATCTGGCCAGGTGACACCATGCATCAAATATGGCCAGGTGACATGATGCACCAAATCTAGCCGGGTGATGCCATGCATCAAGTCTGGCCCGGTGATGCCATACATAAAATCTGGCCGGATGATGCCATTCATCAAATCTGGCTGGGTGATGCCATGCATCAAATGTGGCTGGGTGACACAATCATAAAATCAGACTGGGTGACACCATGCATCAAATCTGGCTAGGTGACACTGTGCATAAAATCTGGCCGGGTGATGCGATGCGTCAAAGCTGGCCAGGTAACACCATGCATCAAATCTGGCCGAGTGACATGATGCATCAAATCTAGCTGGGTGACGCCATGTATCAAGTCTGGCCCAGTGATGTCATACATCAAATCTGGCCAGGTGATATGCATCACCTGGCCAGAACCATTGCATCCAACCCTCGACTAGAGGATGGAACTATTGATTGATTGATTGATGCCATGCATCAAAATCTGGCTGGTGATGCCATGCATCAAAATCTGGCTGGTGATGCCATGCATCAAATCTGGCTGGGTGACAGAATCATAAAATCAGACCGGGTGACACCATGCATCAAATCTGGCTAGGTGACATCATGCATTAAATCTGGCCGGGTGACACCAGGCATCAAATCTGGCCGGGTGAGGCTATGCATCACATCTGGCTGGATGACACCATGTATCAAATCTGACCGGGTGATGCCATGCATTAAATCCGGCCGCTGACACCATGCATCAAATCTGGCTGTGTAACATCATGCATCAAATCTGGCCCAGCTGACACCGTGCATCAAATCTGGCTGGGTCACATCATGCATCAAATATGGCTGGGTCACATTATGCATCATATCTGGCTGGGTCACATCATGCATCAAATCTGGCTGTGTAACATCATGCATCAAATCTGCTGGGTCACATCATGCACCAAATCTGGCTGGGTGACACTGCACATCAAATCTAGCTGAGTGATGCCATGCATGACTGACTGGGTGACTCAATGCATACAATCTGGCCATGTGACACCATGCATAAAATCTGGCCAGGTGACACCATGCATCAAATCTGGCCGGGTGACACCATGTATCAAATCTGGCCAGGTGACACCATGCATCAAATCTGACCCAGTGACACCATGCATCAAATCCAGCAGGTGACGCCATGCATCAAATCTGGCCATGTAACATCATGCATCAAATCTGGCCAGGTGACCCCATGCATCATATCTGGCTGGGTCACAGCATGCATCAAATCTGGCTCGGTAACACTGCACATCAAATCTAGATGGGTGATGCCATGCATCAGATGTGACTGGGTGACTCAATGCATTAAATTTGGCCATGTGAGACCATGCATCAAATCTGGCCATGTGATGCCATGTATCAAATCTGACCGGGTGACGCCATGCATTAGCCGCACCAGTTGTGCGCATGTGAGAACGGGAAGGCGCGGGTGTGGGGGTGGGGGTGGGGGTGTGGGTGGGGTGTGGGTGGGGTGTGGGGTTGGGGTGTGGGGGTGGGGGTGGGGTTTGGGGGCCGGTTGTAATGTGGAGGCCATTTCCTGGCTTAATTAAATCAATCTGGTGATCGCTGATTCCAGAGGAAATTGGCCGAAATTGGGATGGTTCTATATACAGATGGAACGCGCTCGGTAAACGCTTGGATTGTGACCAGAGAATGGCGTTTTAGTAACATCATTGCAAAGGGGGTGATGGATACATAATGAATAACACATGACATGATTATATGTTATGTATGCTATGTATGATATGTATGCCATGTATGCCATGTATGCCATGTATGCCATGTATGCCATGTATGCCATGTATGCCATGTATGTTATTATGCTATGTATGCTATGTATGCTATTGTCATGGGGGTGATGAAAATGGGAAATACTGCGCCTAGAGCGGGACTCGAACCCACATCTCTTTGCATTCCAGGCCAGTGTGCTAACCATTACACCACCTAGGCTCCCTGATATCAAGACACTCCCCACGCCTACCTGTCTATGTGGTTACTTGCCTGAGAGGTCAGTGCAGACCACTACACTCGTCCCCCTGGAATTGTAAGTCTTGTAATGCTTACAATTACATACATACAGGCAATGCACTAACACATACATACACAGGGTAGGTTCAACAACCATACAGCGCAAAGCTTGTACAGGATCCTGATCACGGCAACCAGTGTCATGGGGGTGATGAAAATGGGAAATACTGTGCCTAGAGCGGGACTCGAACCCACATCTCTTTGCATTCCGGGCCAGTGTGCTAACCATTACACCACCTAGGCTCCCTGATATCAAGACACTCCCCACGCCTACCTGTCTATGTGGTTACTTGCCTGAGAGGTCAGTGCAGACCATTACACTATGTATGCTATGTATGCTATGTATGTTGTGTATGCTATGTATGCTATGTATGCTATATATTCTATGTATGTTATATATGCTATGTATGATATGTATGATATGTATGCTATGTACGCTATGTACGCTATGTATGCAATGTATGCAATGTATGCTATGTATGCTATGTATGTATGTATCTATGTATGTATGCTATATATTCTATATGTGCTATATATGCTATATATGTTATAAATGGTGTACATGATATAATGCTATACATGTTATACATGATATGCATGCTATACATGACATACATGCTATACATGCTATGCATGCTATACATGCTATATATGCTATACATGCTATATATGCTACATATGCTATATATGCTATATATGATATATATTCTATATATGATATATATGTTATATATGGTATATATGCTATATATTATATGCTATGTATGGTGTATATGCTATATATGTTATATATGCTATATATGTTATATATGTTATATATGATATATATGCTATATATGGTATATATGCTCTATATGTTATATATGGTATATATTTTATATATGGTATATATGATATATATGTAACTTATATATGCTATATATGCTATATATGCTATATATGCTATATATGCTATATATGATATATATGTTATATATGCTATATATGCTATATCAGTATATGTGCTATATGTGCTATATATGCTATATATGCTCTATATGCTCTATATGTTCATCATCATCATGCTGTCGGTCGCGATGCGACAAAGACTGCTTTCATTACTTGACTGCCGCTCTCCATTTACATTTCATGAAAGCTGCCTGCAAAAGTGTTGAAGTGCTGCTGGCTTTTGCAAGTTACCAGCGGCACTCTCTCGGGGAGCAAATAGAGGTTTCACACCGGCAAGAACATGTCAAGACAGGCGCAAAACTATTTGTCCCTGCAGTGGCTGGTCGGGAGATGTTGGGAGTTCCATACATCAACCGCCCTTAATGCTGCCACAGTGACATGGTTTTCTGTTTAGGGTTTGCTCCCTTAGCCTTCGGTTCTGTCAAGGACCTGTACCACAAGGCAGTGGTTTAGAACTCTGCAAGGCAGGGGCGTCAAACTCCCTGAGGTATTGCTATACCTGCATACCTATATGTTATATATGTTATATATGCTATATAAACTATATATGCTATGTATGCTATATATGCTATATATGCCATATATGATATATACTTGGACGATGTCGAAGGATATCTGATTATTTTTGAAACGAGCAAACTGTTTCCTAATCCGAAATGTATAGATGACATACACACACATATACATACATTTACATACATATATATATATATAATATATATATATATAAACACACATATATATATATAGATATATATATATATATATATATAATTATGCATGTACATATAGAGAACAACTCCATATTTATTTTAAAGTGAACCAGCTATATACATTACGCTCGGAAAAGTACAAGTGTGATTGTGTTCAATCGTCAACCGTTGGTATCGAGCGTTTCGTTGGTACCGGCGGGTGTCAAATTGCATCATTGTGGGCGGGTGTGGGTGGATGTTGGTGGGTGTGGGCGGGTGTGTGTGGGTGTGACCGGAAGAGAGGGTGGGCGTGGGCTGGTGTGGGCGGGTGTGGGTGGGTGTGGGTGGGTTGTGGGGGGGAGGTGTGTGGGGTGAGGGGCGGGTGTTGGGGTGTGGGGGGTGTGGGTGGATGTGGGCGGGTTGAGGGTGGGTGTTGGTTGGGTGGGCGGATGGGTGTGGGTTGTGAGCGAGAGTGGGCGGGCGGTGGGCGGTTGTGGGTGGGTTGTGCTGGGTTGTGGGTGGTGTGGGTGGGTGTTGGGGTGTGGGTTGGTGTGAGTTTGGTGTGGGTTGGTGTGGGTTGGGTGTGGGTGGGTGCGGGGTAGTGTGGGTGTGGGGTGTGTGTGAGTTGGTGTGGGTGGGTGTGAGTTGCTGTGTGGGTGGGTTTGTGTTTGGTTGGGGTGGGTGTGGGTTGGTATGGGTCGGTTTGTTATGTTGGTGGGGTTGGTGTGGGTTGGTGTGGGTGGGTGGGTGTGGATTGGTTGTGGGTGGGTGTGGGCTGGTGTGGGCGGGGGTGGGTTGGTGTGGGTGTGCGGGTGTGGGCGGGTTTTGTGGAGTGGGTTGTGGGTGGGTTTGTGGGTGGGTGTGCGGGTGTGGGGGGTTGGGTGGGTGTGGTGGTGTGGGTGGGTGTGGCGGGGTTTTGGTGCGGGTGTGGGTGTGTGTGGTGTGGGTGTGGGTTGGTGGGGGTGGTGTGGGTTTGGGTGGGTGTAGGTGGGTGGGGGAGGGTGTGTGGGTGTGGCGGGGATTGGTCGTGTGTGGGCGGGTGTGGGTGGGGTGTGTGGGGGGGTGTGGGTGGGTGTGGGGGGTGTGGGTGTGGGTGGGTGTGGTGTGTGTGGGCGGGTGCGGGTGGGTGTGTGTGGGCGGGTGTGGGTGGGTGTGTGTGGGCGGGTGTGGGTGGGTGGGTGTGGGCGGGTGTGGGCGTGTGGGTGGGTGTGCGTGGGTGTGGGTTGGCGGGTGTGGGCGTGTGGGTGTGTGTGAGCGGGTGTGGGTTGGTGGGTGTGGGCGTGTGGGTGTGTGTGGGTTGGTATGGGTCCGCGGTGTGAGGGGTACACGGCGGGGCATGGTGGGAGTTGGCAGGGTGTTGGCGAGCAAATCCCCCCCCCCCCCCGACCCCGCCGCCCGCCGCCCGCCTAGCTGGTTAGAGCGCCCCGCAGTGTGTATGAGAACACCCAATCATGACCGAGAACCAGCCACCCCATTCATCCCCGCCTCCAAATCACGCACGCGCAGCATGTCTTACTAACACATCACCGACCAATTCCGCCAAATTGAATTAAAACCTCATAATTGCAAAAATAACCAACTCTGCCAAATTGAATTAAAACTACATACTCCAATGAAAGCATGAAATTGCCAAAATAGCCAAATCCACCAAATTGATTTAAAGCTGCATACTCCGATGAAAGCATCAAATTGTCAAAATAACCAACTCCGCCAAATTGAATTAAAACTACATAGTATCAAATTGTCGAAAATAAAAACACTTATCTAGATTTAATTCAACATATTGACTTAGAGTAGTTAGACACTGGTGCACTTTTTAAACTGTTATTCCTGCATAGAAGGGAACGCCAAGTCAAGTTAATAGAACCTGTTACTGCTGAAGCCTATGGTGTCAGAATTTTGAAAAGCATACCAAAATTAATTTGGCATGTCTTCACTTCAAGTATCTCCAAAGTGAGCTATTGATAAAAAAAAACTATTTCAAGCTAAAATGATGTAGACCATTATGATCAATCTATTATGATCAGAATTCGTCGGACCTCAAATCTCCCATGTGTAACAAACCAGGCGCGGTAGCCGAATCGGTAGAGCGCACACCTCACGTTGGGAGGAGCCTGGCGCTCGACATTATTAGGATAGGGCAAGGACTGGTTGGCTCAGTGTCAGGATAACGTGACTGAGTGGGATATCGGGTCATGGTGCTAGTGAACTGATTTCCCAATGGGGCAGCACTATAAAGTCGCCATGAGTGCCCACTGTCACAAGTCAGTACGCGTCCTGATATGACCTTAGATGTTGCCAGGACATAAAACCCCAACAACTAACCGACCCAGGTGTAATAACGCCTTAATAATATATACCCACGTTTTATATACAGTAAAACTTCTCTAAATCGATCAACCATGGGACCGACTTCAAATGGTCCATTTAGGGAGGTGGTCGATTTAGAGAGTTAGAATATCCTTACAATGGTATTTTAGCGAACCAAATAAAGAGATCGATATAGGAGTTGTTTCTTTGTTGTTGTTATATGTCCTAGCAACATCTAAGGTCACATCAGGACGGGTACCCACTTATGACAGTGCACACTCATGGTGACTTTATAGTGCTGCCCCACAGGGAGACCTGGCCACCAGCACCATGACCTCATATCCCACTAATTCACATTATCCTGACACTGAGCCAACCAGTCCTTGCCCTATCCGAATAATGCCGAGCGCTTGGCTAGGAAGCGACAACTATCAATTTTCAAGTCATTGGTTTGACTCGAATAGGGTTCGAACCCACGATCCCATGGTCTACCACCACGGGAGACAGATGGTCTAACTCATTCGTCCATCCCGTCTGGTTTCGATATAGGGGAGTGGTCGACCTGTGGAGGGGTCGGTATAGAGAGTTTTTACTGTATCTATATCGATCACATTCTCGTGCTTCTATCTATATTAATGCAATGCTCGGACTTCTTTCTTCTCACGAATGTGCTATTAAACTTCAAAGGGACAGTAACATGACCAACACAATGTTCATTATTCACAATTATCAGGACCGAGTATAACTAGTTATAGTTTGTAAGGTTTGACACAAGGTATTCCCTGGTAATATGGTCTCACTGACCCATCTGGTTGTGTTATACTTACTGCTGGTAACGCGGTCTCACAGACCCATCTGTTTGTGTTACACTTCCTGCTGGTAACATGGTCTCACAGACCCATCTGTTTGCGTTACACTTCCTGCCGGTAACATGGTCTCACGGACCCATCTGCTTGTGTTATACTTCCTGCCGGTAACACGGTCTCACAGATCCATCTGTTTGTGTTATACTTACTTCTGGTAATACAGTCTCATGGACCCATCTGCTCATGTTATACTTCCTGCCAGTAACACGGTCTCATGGACCTATCTGCTTGTCTTATACTTCCTGCTGGTAACACAGTCTAATGGACCTATTTGCTTGTGTTATACTTCCTGCTGGTAACACAGTCTCACCAACCCATCTGCTTGTGTTATACTTCCTGCTGGTAACACAGTCTCATGGAACCATCTGCTTGTGTTATACTTCCTGCTGGTAACACAGTCTCATGGACCTATTTGCTTGTGTCATACTTCCTGCTGGTAACACAGTCTCACCAACCCATCTGCTTGTGTTATACTTCCTGCTGGTAACACAGTCTCATGGAACCATATGTTTGTGTTTCACTTGCTGCCTGTAACACGGCCTCATGGACCTATCTGCTTGTGTTATACTTCCTGCTGGTAACACAGTCTCATGGACCTATTTGCTTGTGTTATACTTCCTGCCGGTAACATGGTCTCATGGATCCATCTGCTTGTGTTATACTTCCTGCCGGTAACACGGTCTCATGGACCTATCTGCTTGTGTTATACTTCCTGCTGGTAACACAGTCTCATGGATCCATCTGTTTGTGTTACACTTCCTGCCGGTAACATGGTCTCACAGACCCGTCGGTTTGTCTTACACTTCCTGCCGGTAACACGATCTCACCGACCCATCTGCTCATGTTATACTTCCTGGCGGTAACACGGTCTCATGGACCTATTTGCTTGTGTTATACTTCCTGCTGGTAACACAGTCCCATGGACCCATCTGCTTGTATTATACTTCCTGCCGGTAACACAGTCTCACAGACCCATCTGTTTGTCTTACAATTCCTGCCAGTAACACGGTCTCACCAAACCATCTGCTTGTGTTATACTTCCTGCTGGTAACACGGTCTCATGGACCTATTTGCTTGTGTAACACTTCCTGCCGGTAACACGGTCTCACCAAACCATCTGTTTGTGTTATACTTTCTGCTAGTAACACAGTCTCATGGACCCATCTGCTTGTGTTATA
The DNA here is from genome assembly GCA_030323885.1 of Branchipolynoe longqiensis. Classification (NCBI taxonomy): domain Eukaryota; kingdom Metazoa; phylum Annelida; class Polychaeta; order Phyllodocida; family Polynoidae; genus Branchipolynoe; species Branchipolynoe longqiensis. Next base: position 16,882,839 of record CM059193.1, on the reverse strand, counting down.
CTTCCTGCCGGTAACACGGTCTCATGGACCTATTTTCTTGTGTTATACTTCCTGCTGGTAACACAGTCTCATGGATCTATCTATTTGTGTTACACTTCCTGCTGGTAATATGGTCTCACCAGACCATCTGTTTGTGTAAATACTTACTGCTAGTAACACAGTCTCATGGATCCATCTGCTTGGGTTATACATCATGCTGCTAACACGGTCTCACCACCCCATGTGTGTCCGGGGCTCCCTCCTGAGATGCCTCCCAGACACTGCTCACGATGAGATCAGTTCGCACCACTTGCCGGCTTCTTAACAGGCCGGGACCGGCACCCTCTAATGGCACGTCTAATGTGATTCTGATGCACAACATATATAGCGGTGGGATCAGCGCCGTGAGGGGCACAAGTAGTGTAAGGAATTGGGGGGTTCGGGGCAGGCAGCGGGCAATTATCAAGACTTCTCAGACGGGAATTGGGTGTCATAGGTTGCCCGGGTTGGTCGTGGGTGTCAGTGAGTGGGTGTAGGTGTATAAGTGGGTCTCATTGGGTGTTGTGTGTCATTGGACACTGTTTGTCGTTGGGTGTTGGTTGTCATAGGGTGTCGTTTGCTATTGGGTGTCATTTGTTGTTTGGTGTCGTTTGTTGTTGGGTGTCGCTTGTTGGGTGTCGCTTGTTGTTTGGTGTTGGTATTTGTTGGGTGCCGCTTTTTGTTGGGTGTCACTTGTTGTTTGCTGTTGTTTGTTGTTGGGTGTCACTTGTTGTTGGGTGTCGCTTGTTGTTGGGTGTCGCTTGTTGTTGGGTGTCGCTTGGTGTTGGGTTTTGCTTGTTGTTGGGTGTCGTTTGTGTGCGTGGTGTAATTTATTCTTTCATATCAAGTGTTGTTGGTTGTCGCTTGTCGTTGAGTGTCTTTGTTGTTGGGCGTCGCTTGTTGTTGGGTGTCGCTTGTTGTTGGGCATCGTTTGTTGTTGGGCATCGTTTGTTGTTGGGCATCGTTTGTTGTTGGGTATCGTTTGTTGTTGGGCATCGTTTGTTGTTGGGCATCGTTTGTTGTTGGGCATCGTTTGTTGTTGGATGTAGTTTGTTGTTGGATGTCAATTGTTGTTGGATGTCGATTGTTTGTGCATGTCATTTGTTGGTATGTGTCAGGAGTTTGAATCCCAGCCTAGTCAAACAAATGACTTTTAAAATTGATACTTGTTGCTACCTCACCTGGCGCTCTGCATTACTCCGATAGGACAAGGACTGGTGTGTTAGCACACTATCGGGATAATGTGACTATGTGGGATATCCAGTCATGGCGCTTGCAGCCAGGTCTCCCAGTGGTGCAACACTATAAAGTTCGCATGAGCGCATACTGTACAAGTATGTACCCGCCCTGATATGACCTTAGATGTTGCTAAGATGCAAAACAACTACACACAACCAAAACCAAAGCCCTTCCTGTGGGGCCCATGTGTGAATCCCTCTTAATGCTAGGCTTTAACCAAACAGAAAGGCGACTCTCGACAGCTGCTGACCTCAGCGTTGTCTGTCCAATCGGCGCGTGATTGTCAATAGCAGGTCAGGGTCCATATGCATGAATTGGTGTTAGGCTTAGCCGATGCTATGCGCTAGCTCAGGGGTAGCTATCCATGGCTAGGAGGGCCTTGGTGAATGAGGTCAAGCCGTATGCACCGATGTCCAAACCGGTGCAGATAGCAAACCGTGTAGTTATTCTGAGATTTGGGAAATCCCTCTGTGCCTGTTCCCGGCGACCACCGCTATTTGACAATATCACCGCCGATTGGGCGGCCGGGAACCAGCAGCCTTCTTAGTGGTGAGCCTGTTGCTGGTGAGCACCGCTATTTGTTGGTCGATTCAACAATAATAATATCGCCGCCGATGTAGTGGCAGTGTTAATATCGCCGTTATCGGTTCGAATTTGCGGTTAATTTGATATCACTTTTAGGGTATGTAATTCTGTTAAATATGATAGCATTTAATAGATTTGGGCCTAATCGGTAGCTAACACTGCCGGGCACCAGCTAGCTTTGTTATTGCTGAGCCTGTTCCCGGCGAGCACTGCGGTGGGCGGCGGCGGCGATTTGTTTAGTTTACATTCGTCGATTCGACAATATTAATATTGCCGCCGATGTGGTGGCAGCGTTAATATCGGTTCGTTTTTAGGGTTAATTTGATAAAATATCACTGTTAGAGTATGAAATTGTGTAAAATATGATAGCATTGAATAGATTGACACGACTGACGCACAGTAACCGGTCCGGGTAGCCCGTTACCCCTGCTCTGAAAGTAGTTTAGCTTAGCCTAGGCTAGCGCTGGCACCAGTTGATGCATACGGATTTTCCACCGTTAGCCATGTGGTGCCACCAAACCGTGGTTAGGGCCCTAACACCGGCTCATGCATACGGCCCCTGCTGCTCCCACCACAATAGCAGCCACCCCACTGCCACTGTCCAGTCGGTGATATTCGGCACTGGCATGAAGCTATACCGGCTCGGGCAGGCAGAGATAGGGGGAGGGGCATTATATGGTGGCCTTGTACCCCACACTCCACACCCCACACCCCACACCCTCCCCTCTACACACGCACAACTCCCCCTGGCGGCAGCCTCCTCCAGTACAAAAGCCCCCCTGGCCGCGCGCCATCTCTATGTAAATGCCCGTGGCGCCCCTGGTGGCTGGTGCGGCAGTGTCGTTACAGCGTGCGGCAATCCAATCGCAATGGTAAACTTTCCATTAGCCATAATGCGCGCCATCATGCTGATTGTTCTCCGCGTAGCCTCAGAAGTGTGCCGGGCTCGCCGCCGTGGGTCCCCGGGCTCATTACGACGGGCCGCCCTCCGCTCCCTGCCCCTCCCTCCTCCTCCCTCCTCCCTCGTCCCTCCTCCACACCCCTCCCTCCCCGTCCCCATGCCTCCCCCACCCTCTCCTCCACACCCCCTCCCTTCTACATACGTCTCCCGTTCCCTCCCTTACACTCCTCCACCTCTTCCCCTCCACTCCCCTCCACCTCTTCCCCTCCTCTCCCCTCCTCTCCCCTCCTCCTTCCTTCCTCTACTCCTCCTTTCCTCATCCACACCCACTCCCGCTTCACCCCTCCCTAACACCCGTCCATCACACCCCTCCCCTCCTACACCATTCCATCCCTTCCTTCCTCAAAAGCTATCCACTTCTCCACCCCTCCTCCACACTCCTCATTCAGGTTCACACGTTCACACCTCGCCTACCCTCCCCTCCTCCGTTCACACCTCCCGCACCCTTCCCTCCTCCTTCACACCTCCCCTACCCTCCTCCTCCGTTCCCACCTCCCCCACCCTCCCTCTCCCACCTCCCTCTCCACCCTCCCCCTCCTTCACCCTCCGCCAACCAACCCTCCGCTTCCCCCCACCCTCCCCCACCCCCTCCTCCTCCCTCCCCTCCTCCCCTCCTTCCACCCTTCCCTCCTCCACCACACCCTTCCTCACCCCTCATCTCACATCTGCCCTCCTCCACATCCCTCCACACCCTCTCATTCCCACCTCCACACACCTCCTCCACACCCGTCATACCAATACCCCCTCCCTGCACCTCCGCATCCACCACATCCCTCCCTTCCTTACCCCTTCACACCGCTCCTCTCCTCCTCCACTCCCCTCTCCTCTCCTCTCCCTTCTCTCCTGGACATCCCTCCACTCCCTCTCCTCTCCCTTCCCTTCTCTCCTGGACATCCCTCCACCCTCCTCTCCCTTCCCTTCTCTCCTGGACACCCCTCCACTCCCTCTCCTCTCCCTTCCCTTCTCTCCTGGACATCTCTCCACTCCCCTCTCCCTTCACTTCTCTCCTGGACATCCCACCACTCCACTCTCCTCTCCCTTCCTTTCTCTCCTGGACATACCTCCACTCCACTCACCTCTTCATTCCGTTCTCTCCTGGACATCCCTCCACCCTCCTCTCCCTTCCCTTCTCTCCTGGACATCTCTCCACTCCCCTCTCCCTTCACTTCTCTCCTGGACATCCCTCCACTCCCTCTCCTCTCCCTTCCTTTCTCTCCTGGACATCCCTCCACTCCCCTCTCCTCTGCCTTCCCTTCTCTGCTGGACATCCCTCCACTCCTGTCTCATCTCCATTCTCTCCTTGACATCCCTCCAATCCCCTCTCCTCTCCCTTCTCTCTTGGACATCCCTCCACTCCCCTCTCATCTCCCTTCTCTCCTGGACATCCCTCCACTCCACTCTCCTCTCCCTTCCCTTCTCTCCTGGACATCCCTCCACTCCCTCTCCTCTCCCTTCCTTTCTCTCCTGGACATCCCTCCACTCTCATCTCCCTTCTCTCCTTGACATCCCTCCACTCCCCTCTCCTCTCCCTTCTCTCCTGGACATCCCTCCACTCCCCTCTCTTCTCCCTTCTCTTCTGGACATCCCCCCACTCCCCTGCTCCATTCCTCCACACACCTCCTCACCTCTTCACTCCTCCATCCATACCCATTCTCCCCCCCCCCTCTACCCCTTCACCCCTCCCTCCTACCACCCACACACATGTGCTGGAGGAACACACCAGATACATGCCCAGTCCTGACGCCTCGCGCAGTGCACACAACCTACTCACTAAGGTGCTGGAGGAATACTCCAAAGGCAGTGGTCCCCATGGCGGGCTTATCATGCTGCACCTACTGGAGGAGTTCTCCAGGAGGCTTGTTAAGTTGTATGTTTGCCACAGCTACACAGGGATGATAGTGGGGGGGGGGGGAGGAAAAAAATCGAAAATTGACAGTGAGGTGGGCCATAATAGTGTATGTGTTGGGTTGGGTGGGTGGGGTGTTTGTTGGGGTGGTGGTGTTGGTTTGGGGTGGGTGTGGGTTGGTGTTGGGGTTTTTTTTTGTGGTGGTGAGGTCCTGTAAAGCTTTGCGCTGTATGGTTGTTGAACCTACCTGTGTATGTATGTGTTAGTGCATTGCCTGTGTGTATGTAATTGTAAGCATTACAAGACTTACAATTCCAGGGGGACGAGTGTAGTGGTCTGCACTGACCTCTCATTGATATCAGGGAGCCTAGGTGGTGTAATGGTTAGCACACTGGCCCGGAATGCAAAGAGATGTGGGTTCGAGTCCCGCTCTAGGCGCAGTATTTCCCATTTTCATCACCCCCACGACAATAGTAATACAGTCCCATTAATGACAGCAGAATGCTCTCTAGGCAGACCTGGTCATATGCATTGTGCAAAACGTATGCTTGGAGAGTACTACATGAAACGTACCCCCATCATTTTTATTTCCCCTTAAATTTACATCTATGTAAAAAATGTCCCCAGACTGGGGAGAAAATCGGAAATCAGACGTAAATCGAAAATGTATAATCCCTCACTACCCATGCATGCCTTATGCTGTATATTCACCGGCTTTGAAGAATATGGTGTTTTTTTAAAAAACATTTTTATTCATCTAAATACATTACGCGAGTATAAAAGCAAGGAAGGGAGATTATTATTATAATTTGTTTAATTATTGTTATATTACTATTGTTGTGAACCCATTTGGTGCAGAGCATCCGCCACCCTACGTGACCAGTGGCGCCACCACCACCACTGATCCTAACTATGAACACTCTACGTCATTCGCGCCTGAGAATTTCTTTGGTACATCCATTTGGTGAGGAGAATTCCCCACCCCCACGTGACCAGTGGAGCCACCACCATCATTGATCCTAAGTATGGATGCTCAACACTGTCATTCGTGCCCGAGAATATTTTTTTATTACGCTATGGCTTAATAATATTGAGAATGTATTATCTCAACCCGCTTCTTGTGTTCCTTTATTCTTTGTACTGTAGCCGGCCTCTATACATATATATATATATGTGCTCTATAATCCATTATGGGAATATAAACAAGGACACTATCTATCTTCAGTTCCCTATGCAATAGTTTAGCACTGTATCCTATCTAACTGACACTGTGTAGTATGACATGGGCCACACTAGCGCCACCTGTGAGGGGCTCTAGGCACTGTATGCCAGCTGCGTCTGGCCATTAACGCCTATAGGCCCATTGGGACGTTCAAATTTTAACTTTAGATGGGCATGTAATATATCTCCACCAGAGAATATATATCTTCTTTTCAACCACATCAGTCTTATCGTTGTTCTGTTTATCTGGGGCCAACTGTTTTTGTGTATATATATATATATATATATATATATATATAAATTTACGGTACACAAATAACATAAAGGAGAGAGAATGAGTTGGGTGTGTAATTTACTCAGGGATTAATAGCTCGAGCCCTAGAAAAAAGAAAAGAATTCTCCAGTGTGTGTGGCACGAGGTGGGGGGCGGGGGGGCCCTGCGCACCAATTACCCTGACAGCTTGGGTGGGGGGAGCACCACCAATGCGCCAAGGAGGAATAAATATATACAGTATATGTTCCCCTTTCATTTATACTCGTATAATGCGTTATACATCAGATATAGATATGAAGAGTTTAGGCTCAAAATCACGTAAACCCAAAACAAAAATGTAGTTTAAATAACAGATTTTTACCTGAAAATAATTTACATGTCGCTAATTCCACTTTTCAAAAGATCACATGCTTATGGAGCAATGAACAAAAAAGTAGGAATATAAAAAAATTAAAACTTTCTGAAGGTTTGATTCCAATGTTTATCTCCATTTTTGGAATGGCATTTAGGTGGTTTTGAGCCTGAACTCTTCATATGTATAAACTATAATGCATTATATATGTCTATATGAAGACTTCAGGTGCAAAACCACATAAATGCCAATCGAAAAATGGAGATAAATATTGGAATCAAACTTTAAAAAGTTTATTTCCTTATATTCCTAATTTTTTCTTCATTGCTCCATGAGCATGTGATCATATGAAAAGTGGCATAAGTGAGAATTAAATTTATTTTCAGGTAAAGATCTTTTTATTTCAAATGCATTTTAGGACTGGCGTTTACGTGGTTTTGCAGCTAATCTCTTCATATGTAGTACTCTGCGGGGAGTTGAACACAGGCGCATATGCTTTTTATGTTTCTTTGTGGTTAAACCAGTACACAGTGAGCGGCCGGCTACAACATATGAAGAGTTCAGGCGCAAAACCACATAATCCACAATCTAAAAATGGAGATAAACATTGGAATCAAACCCTCAAAAACATAATTTTTTTTTTATATTCCTTCTTTTTTGTTCATTGCTCCATAACCATGTGATCATTTGAAAAGTGGAATTAGTGAGAATTAAAATTATTTTCAGGTCAAAATCTTTTTTATTTAAACTACAGTTTTGGATTGGCGTTTACATGGTTTTGCATCTGAACTCTTCATTTATAAACAAGTTGACCCAACATGTTGAAAAAGAAAGAAAAAAAGAGAAAATAAAACACATAACCAAAAACGGACAGTTCTGCAGCCAGTCACCGACAGGTTACGACCCCCCCCCCCACACACACACACCCACCAAGTCAAGTCAAGTCAAATTGAAGACGTTATCTCAGAAGCTATTTATACTAGGCCGATACAAGCGTGTAATGTTAGACCACTTGCCACCCCCAGCATAATGGACTCGTCCTTAAGCAGCATAACACATGGGCGACTGCATTGCTGTTGATAAGAGGGGCGGGTTAAGCGCTGACATGGCAGCAGAAACACTCACCCAATGGATGTGCTGTATTTTGGTCACGTGATGTAAACACAGAGCTTCGTCCTCGGGACGGTTTGTCTGGATACCAGACCCTGGGGTGTCTTTGTCTATCTGAGGACTGTTGATAATCTTGTAATGGATGTTATATAGTATAGTTATACGA
>CM059193.1:16829759-16874567 GCA_030323885.1 Branchipolynoe longqiensis | reverse complement strand
ATAACTATGCTATATATATATATATATATATGTAATGTCAAAATGTGTCTATATTTGTATATTTCTACATATTTATTTCTATTTCTATATATATTTTTGTATATTTCTCTATATTTATATATATTTATATATATCTATGTACACTTATATATAATTAAATATATATTCTTTATATATTTAGATCTCTTTATATATCTCTATTTTTATATCTACTTATAGGCCCTATATATGTATAAGTATTTATATATCTATTATATATATCCATATATCTATAGATGTCTATGTATATCTATCTATATATATATATGTATAATATACAATCTGTAGATGTCTATGTATACATATCTATATATCCCTATATATTCATAAATATATCTAATATATATTTATGCATATCTTTTGCACATTTATGTATATTTATGTACATTTAGGTACATTTATGTATATTTTTAAATATATATTTATATGACAAGGCCATATACATGTTGACTATATATGAGGTATATATTCAAATTGTAATATATATTCTAAATCTTCAGCAAATAAATCAAATTCCTCAAAAGCTCTTCACCGTGATTGCTGCCATTGCCAGCCAGGTAGTTTACCTCCTCTTATTGTGGGCGATAATAGATGAATAGACACACAAAGGAGGTGTAACTACCAAAGCACACAGTCCCCCCCCCCCCCCCCCACACACACCCTCTTTTCTCTCTCCCGCATCCTGGCTAAACCCAGCGCCCACCTGCCCCCCCCCCCCCCATCCCCTCTATAAAGACCTTCAATTTACATCCCTAACCCCCCCCCCCCCCCCCCCACACACACACACATACACACAACCACACCTCTGGTCACAGGCAGTGGACCAAGACTATCAAATAGATCGCAAATTTGTATGTCTCCGCTGCCTGGACAAGAACCAACAGTCGGCGCTAAGTGTGGGTTTGTAGTATACACTGTTGACAGGCTGCAAGATCAATGGTATCGGCGCAGTGACCAATGAGTACTTTGCCCGGCCGCTAGGGGGCGGTTGGGGTGGTGGGGGGATGTGGGGGTGGGGTGGGGGCACAATGAGGGCCGGTACGTGACGGGTGTGCAGTATGTGGGTACGATCAGTCGCGATAAGCGACATTTTGATTTAATACATATATTTGCCATCGTTGGGTAATTACTTCACTGTCAAGTTTTTGTTACTTTGCATTTTGGCTTCTTTCTTTGCTGCGTTTCCTTTAAGGAATCTTGAAGTTTTTTTCAATCTGTTTAAAGACGTTCCTCTTTGGTTTAATATGCTTTTGTGTGTTTGTTGTTGTTTTACATCCTAGCAACATCTAAGGTCATATCAGGACGGGTACCGTCTTGTGACAGTGTACACTCATGGTGACTTTATAGTGCTGCCCCACTGGCCACCAGCACTATGACCTGATATCCACCTCAGTCACATTATCCTGACACTGAGCCAACCAGTCCTTGCCCTATCCTAATAATGCCGAGTGCCTGGCTAAGAAGTGACAAGTATACATTTTTAAGTCATCGGTTTGACTTGACCAGGGATCGAACCCATAAACCCATGGTTTCGGTTCCCCCGATCTCCAAAAACAGGAGACGGATGCTCAACTCATTCAGCCACCCCGTCTGGTACAGTAGTAGTTTTGCCATCAATAGCTGAGTAGTTCTCGGCCAGAGAGGATGAATTTTTCTTTCATGTCGAGACATGCAGTTCGTAATTACGACATGTATCCCCCCCTACATTTATATATATACATTTATATACATATACGTGACGTACTTGCGACTAAGATGGTCGCAAGGAGGTCACAGACCACTTTCAGTGTCAGCGACCTGTCGACGACCGTTTGGTCGCAAAGTGGTCGCAAAGTTGCTGTTGTTTGTTGTTGTTTTACGTCCTAGCAACATCTAAGGTCATATCAGGTCGCAAAGTGGTCTCAAGCCATATTGTGACTGGGACTTGACTGAATTGAAACCCCCAATGGACACGCCAGGTATCTTTTTGGGGGGGGGGGGTAAAGTATTTATTCATCTGAACATGACATTTGTCAGCGGCGGAGCACTGGTCTTCCGGCCATCTTACTATTGGAATTGACAGTCACAATAATCTAAGTTTGATCAGTGCTGTATTATTTACAGCACCAATCCTGTAGAATTCAGGGAGTGGCTCCTGCTGTATAATGTACAGCACCAGTCACTGTAGTTCATGCAAAAATGGGGAGCAGCACCGTGTAGAAGGTGTATACTCGGGGCAACTCAAATAATTGTTGTGGGTTACATTTTTTCTCTTATAAAACAAGTTAAGTTCAGAGTTGACAAGACATTTTGTCTGTCTTATATAATGTTCAATGTGATTAAACAGATTGATAGTTGTGTAGGATGTTCGGTGTGTTCATGGTTTGTTCATGATGGTTAAGGATGGTGGCAGGGGAGAGGGGGGCCCATTGGGGTGGGTAGGTCAGCGCGATGCCAACCCACTTAGAACAGGCTAAGGCTCCAATCTGTTGTTGTGTAGGCAGGCTATGGTGAAATCAATACAACCAAAGAGAAAAGAAGAGTATAAAGTGTAAAGAAGAAGAGAGTCAAGCCGTCTGGTTTATTATTTATATGGTTACATGGGTTCATTGTAGAGTATCACCCCACCCCTTTCCCCCAATGGGAAACAAGCATTCTTGGCCCTACCAATAGGGATCCAGCATTCCTGGTCCCCATTGATACCAGTGGTCTGCCCACCACCAGAAGCTGTATGGCCCCATGGCCACCACCAACCTTGACCTTTGAGTGTGGTGATCCCTATCCCAGCAGAAGGGGGAGGCCCTGATTGCACTCACACCCAGACCTGCCAGCACCACTATGTCTATTTACATCCCACTCAGGTACCACCAACCCATACATATACATACATACATACATACATACATGCATGCATGCATACATACATACATACATACATACATACATACATACATACATACATACATACATACAGGTACACCGATCAGTAATAGAACATTTGCATTCCCCCCTATGCCGAATATCTGAATATTTTACACACTGTTTGCCATCCATCTGGTGACAGCTCCAGGATTCATCCCACACAATCGGGAACAACTCTCTGACGTCATATGTAGAAATATGGGAGGGCAGGCGGTGATAAACAGCAAATAATGTCCCCCAGATCCTTTACACCAACAGATAGTTGGACAAAGTGTTATGGGAGAGGTTCCTGTTCCAGGAGGAACCAACAGTTCAGCGACCACGTGACAGTAGACGTTGGTCACTGAGGGTTAGATACCGGGAGGTGGTATGGGAAAGCTGTTAGTTCAACCACCATGTGACAGTAGACGTTGGTCACCGAGGGTTATGGGAAGTGGTAAGGGCAAACTGTCAGTTCAACCACCACGTGACAGTAGAGATTGGTCACTGAGGGTTATGGGAAGTGGTAAGGGCAAGCTGTCAGTTCAACCACCACATGACAGTAGACATTGGTCACTGAGGGTTATGGGAAGTGGTAAGGGCAAGCTGTCAGTTCAACCACCACGTGACAGTAGACATTGGTCACTGAGGGTTAGATGCCGGGAGGTGGTAAGGGAAACACTGTCAGTTCAGCAACCACATGACAGTAGACATTGGTCACTGAGGGTTATGGGAAGTGGTAAGGGCAAGCTGTCAGTTCAACCACCACATGACAGTAGACATTGGTCACTGAGGGTTATGGGAGGTGGTAAGGGGAAGGTGCCTGTTCAACCACCACCTGACAGTACACGTTGGTCACCGAGGGTTATGGGAAGTGGTAAGGGAAAGCTGCCTGTTCAACCACCACGTGACAGTAGACATTGGTCACTGAGGGTTAGATGCCGGGAGGTGGTAAGGACAAGCTGTCAGTTCAACCACCACATGACCGTAGACATTGGTCACTGAGGGTTAGATGCTGGGAAATTTTACCACCAATTTGGGTTAAACTTTGGGAGCACATCACAAACAAATCACCACCTGGTTCAGTTAATTCATTATAGTAACACATAAGCGCGGTCCACCGTGTATACACATGAAGAGTTCAGGGGCAAAACCACGTAAATGCCAATCCAAAAATGGAGATAAACCCTCAACAACTTTATTTTGTTATATTCCTTCTCTTTTGGTCATTGATTCATAATCATGTGATCATATCAAAGTGTAATTAGTGAGACTTAAAATTATTTTCAGGGACAACTATTTTATTTTAACTACATTTTTAGATTGGCGTTTACGTGGTTTTGCATCTGAACTCATCACATACATATACACCACACCATACACCTCCGTAAACCCGCAGCTCGTTAAAACAGTGTCGAGAGAGATACTGGGTTGTTTGTAACCTTACGACGGTTACCGGTTGCAGAACTGCAACATTATAGAGAGGCTCCGATAAATCGGCCCAATCTTTGGTTGAAGAATAATCTTCTGGTGGGGCGGCGGTGGGGCGGTTGTAGAAGCTGGGGGATGTCTTTACAACGATTAAACGACGAGTCGTTGGGGAGGTCCAGAATCTCCGGTCCGGCGGTAGCACAGCACTTGTATCCAGCAGACAGCAGCAAGGGTTTCCGAGGAAGGTTGGGTAAAGATGGGTCCAGCGGCTCCAGCAACGAGAAGAAAGCGAGAGAAACCTAAAGGTAAAGGGCCCCACCCAAGCACACAACTCCCTTGGTCAGGGGGAGAAGTATGCCTGTGAGGAAAAGAAAAGGGTAGAGAGTCTAGGAAAGCGAAATGAGGAGAGTTGAGTCAAAGGACCGTGTCTATTTGCTCGATGGCGACCATCCAGCGAGCCAAAGACACGGACAGAGTAAGGGTAGAAAGTGAAATGCTGGTGGGCTCACCCTCCTTGAACTCTTTTCAGACATATCAAGGAGGAAGGAGCAAGGCCAGCGGAGAGGAGATAGAGAGAGGTGTGGACAAAGTGCGGTCCGGATAGTGTCTTATTTGTTTGGGCTTTTATATGTCATGACCAAAGCTGTAGTTATTTCAGGACGGTTATCACATTGTGATGGTATATGCTTGTGCTTGCTTCATAGTGTTGATTGTCGGTAATGCCGAGCTATGACCCGATATCCGACTGAGTCACATTCTACTAAGAATTAAACCCGAAGCGGTGGCCGAAACGGTAGAGCGCAGGCCTCCCGTCGGGAGTTCAATTCCCGGTCGAGTCAAACCAATGACTTAGAAAATTTATACTTGTCGCTTCCTAACCAGGCGCTCGGCATTATTAGGATAGGACAAGGACTGGTTGGGTCAGTGTCAGGATAATGTTATTGACTGGGATATAAGGTCATGGAACTGGCGGCCTGGTCTCACAGTGGGGAAGCACTATAAACTTGTCATGAGTGTGCACTGTCAGAACCCATCCTTATATGACATTAAATGTTGCCAGGACGTCAAACTCCAACAACCAACCAACTAAGAATGACCTAACAAGTCTTTTTCCTATGCGAGTGAAGTCAAGGGCCATGAAATACAGTGAGGAGCGTCAATTTTATCATAAGTCTTTATTTTGAGTAAGCCAGCAATTGATCCTGTGACTTCTCGCACATGAGGAAAGACGCTCTTTCTACTAGGTCATTTCACACAATATGGCAACCTCAGGTCAAATGGCGGAAGTTGGGGTTGTCCCTCTAAGCTCAACTTGCATCTACAACTACAGACTGGACGCGGTGGCCCAATCGGTAGAGCGCTGGCTTCCCATGTGGAAGGTCAGGAGTTAGAATCCCAGCCGAGTCAAACCAATGTCTTACAAAGTTTATACTTGTCTGGCACTTGGCATTAATAGGATAGGGCATGGACTGGTTTACACAGAATCAGGATTATGTGACTGTGGAACATCTGGTCATGGTGATGGTGGCCTGGTCTCCCAGTGGGGCAGCACTAGAAAGTCACCATGAGTGCACAGTCACAAGTCGGTACCCATCCTGATATGACATTAAATGTTGCTAGGACGTAACACAACACCAACCAACCTACAACCACATGTCTCCTGGTGACGAAACCATGGTAGCATTATTAAATCTACGACAGCAGGGCAATGGATGGCTTTCTATAGGTGGACATGAAGTCTAACTTCTCGAATGGTTATGATTGCTAAAGCAACTAAGTGGAGCATCAAGGCACCAAACAGCTCTGCGGTGAAGAACGATCTGGGAGCCCTACTTCACTACCTATGCCTACGCTGCGAGAAATAAACATGATTGAAGTATCCTAAACGCTGGCGACGAACAAAAAACAGTCATGAATATTATTCCTGACAGGACGAACGCGCCCTGACCGACTGATGATGATGACGAGGTAGTAAGACCCACCTGAGGGAGGCTGCCATTACTGCCTGCCCGGCTGCTGGTCGTTAAAGGCCCTGTCATGCTACGATGTACGGCGTCGGTGCTTGCTCACCATTCGAAAATTTGCCAGTACGTCGGCATTCATCAAACTTTTTGGCGGCGAGGGATAAAAATGGGCGTACACACAACTTACGTAACGTTTGCAGAATGTACCTCTGACCCATTGCTAGCGTATGAGAGCGTTCATGTGCCTTGCAAAATGTTCGCAAAACACTCGCATACGTTCACGGTATGCTGACCAACGTTATGTATGTTACTCCATCACTAGAAGTATGGCATCTACGTTAAGTATGCTAGAGATACACAGGCATACATTCGAAGTATGTTAGGAGTACATTATGCTTCCTTTGGCAGTACGCGGACTGTCCGCGGACTGCACGTTCCCACGGGCCGAACATATGGCTAACGTGCAGCAACGTATTCCAACATATCCCTAACGTTCTCCCAATGTACGCCGACATAGCCTGAATGTGCAAACAGCATACGTTCAACATACAACGCACACGTCAACACACATTGGACATTTTGAGCATGCACAACATTTTTTTGGAGCCTCGACGCACAGCGACGGAAGATGACATATAACGATGTACCCGGAACGTTCCCGACATACGTCCAACGTATACGTACCGTATGATGACGTATGCCAACATCTTGGTCAAAAATCACATACATCGGCATACGCTAAGTCTATACGTCGTAGTGTGACAGCCCCTTTATACAGCGCGTAGCGATGACGACCCGCCGTGTATTGAGACCACCCTGTAATCCCACAATGCCCCGCGGCAGGCCCAACCACCCCACATTATAGCAATCATTACACTAAGCGCCCGCCTATTATACCTGCAATTTCTCATAAATACGCGATATACGCGTGTTTCCTGCATCCCTCATGACGCGTTTACTAACAACATTAACAGTCCAACACTCACTAACACTAACAGGCAGACATTTTCACTCGCACCACAAATATTAAAATAAACCGCATATGACCATTTTTGTTAGCGTAGTTAAATTGACTCTTTTTTTTTTTTTAATCAATTGAAATAATAGTTTTTGTTCAATTTAAATGGTTGTTGGAGTTTTACATCCTGGCAACATCTAAGGTCATGTCAGGACGGGTACCGACTTGTGATGCTGCGCACTCATGGTGACATAATTGTGCTGCCCCACTCAGAGACCAGGCCACCAGCACCATGACCTGATATCCTACTCAGTCACATTATCCTGACACCAAGCCAACCAGTCCTTACCCTATCCTCATAATGCCGAGTGCATGGCTAGGAAGTGAAGAGTATCAATTTAGTAGATCATTGGTTTGATTTGATCGGGAATTGAACCCCCGACCTTCCGCATTAAGCACTTCCCCTTCGATATAGAGCTATATAGAGCTTGTCGCCTGAGGCCTGGAATGGACCGAACCGAAGTTGTGGTTTGTGTGCAGTAGGACCCGGACGTAGCTCAGGCGGTAGAGTGTCCACCTGTGAAGGTTTGGATCATCCGATTGATCCTGCTCAGTGGACACATTTGCAGTTTGGGTTATTTTCCATTCCAACCAGTGGTCCACAACTGGTTCATCAAAGGTTGTGGTATATGCTGTCCTGTCTGTGGGAAAGTGCATATAAAAGACCCTTTGCTGCTTATCGGAATGGGTAGCCTATCCGTCGGCAGTGGGTTTCCTCCAAAGAAATATGTCACAATGACTCTGTTTGACACCCAATAGCTGATGATAAACATCAATGTGCTCTACAGGCATCGATAAATAAAACAAACCTCCCAGTGTGGCTCTGACCCCCCTCGTATGTAGAGACCAGACAGGATGGCCGAATGAGTTGAGCGTCCGTCTCCCGTTTTGGTAGATCGTGGGTTCGAACCTTGGTCGAGTCAAACCAATGACTCAAAAATTGATACTTGTCGATTCCTAGCAAGGGACTCGGCATTATTGGGATAGGGCAAGGATTAGTGTCAGGATAATGTGACTGAGTGGAATATCAGGCCATGGTGCTGGTGGCCTGGTCTCATAGTGAGGCAGCACTATCAAGTTGCCATGAGTGTGCACTGTCACAAGTTGGTACCGGTCCTGATATGACCTTAGATGCTCCCAGGACGTAAAACTGCAACAACCAACCAGCCCTCGTGTGTAGATCCAAGCAGTTAGATGTCGGTAGAAATTCAGCAGCCATAGTTTGGGTGTATTTAAGAATACAAATACATCCCATACTTCAACTATCAGGCGACAAAATTAAAAATTTCTATTCAGTAAAAAAAAGATTAATTATCATGCATACTCGCATGAATCATCTTCAGATAACATCGGTTGACAGTTTTACCGAAAATGGATTTGACTCTTTGCCCGACCTGCCCCGAGTGAACAGTTTGTCGTCACGTGGCTTGTCTCGCCAGTAGGTGGCCACTGCCGGTGTAGCAGGAAATCGCAAACCCCTGGACATCGCACACCCTGGGAGATCGCAAACCCTCCATGCTTTGTAGCAATAATCACCCCAAGCATGGCAGCTATATGATTGATTTTGAACTTCTACCAGATCTGGGGTGGATAAAATGGATTCAAGGAGGATCAAGATGGGTTAATCCGAATGAAAACATCTTTGCAATAGTCCAGTTCATGATTCCGTCTGCACATGCGCTGAAAATGGTAGCCTGGTCGCCTGACCTTTATTCACTTCAGCATCATGTACGATAGTTGTACTGGCTTTTCTTAATGATATTGTCTAGTATCTTTGATAAATATTGACCTTTTCCCCTATACTTCTTGTGAGTGATCGCAGTGAATATTGCCCTTGTTGTGACAGGCATGAAATTAAAAATAATCAATTAATCCATCTTGTGAGGGATCCCCCTTATATAAAAATAAATGTGGCTTAATCATGCTTATATAAATACAATTTTTTACAATAGACCATTTCGTAATTCCAGCGTCACGGTGCATTGTGGGAATTTTAAAAGCAAAACAAACATGCACAAAGCACATGTGCTTGCTTTAAGACTGGCAAACATGGGGGGTTTGCGATGTCCAGGGGGGGATATGCGATTTCCGAGGAAATCGCAACCCCCCATGCCCATATATGGTATGGGGGTTTGCGATTTACTAGGAAATCACAAGTAGGGGTTTGCGATTTATAGGGTTTGCGATTCGTGAGTGGTCACGTGGGTGGTCACGGGGGAGGGGGTCACGTGGGTGGTGGCTGGACGGCAAGGGGGAAGGACGGTAGGGGACAGGACGGTAGGGGACAGGACGGTAGGGGACAGGACGGTATGGGACAGGACGGTAGGAGACAGGACGGTAGGAGACAGGACGGTAGGGGACAGGATGGTAGGAGACAGGATGGTAGGAGACAGGACGGTAGGAGACAGGATGGTAGGAGACAGGACGGTAGGAGACAGGACGGTAGGAGACAGGACGGTAGGAGACAGGACGGTGGGAGACAGGCCGGTGGGAGACAGGACGGTGGAAGACAGGACAGTGGGAGACAGGACGGTGGGGGATAGCACAGTGGGGGGCAGGACGGTGGGTGGGGGGGGCAGGACGTTGGGGGCAGGACTGTGGGGGCAGGACGGTCGGGGGCAGGGTGGTGGGTGCAGGACGGTGGGGACAGAACGGTGCAGGGACAGGACGGTGCGGCGACAGGACGGTGCGGCGACAGGACGGTGCGGGGACAAGATGGTGCGGGGACAGGACGGTGCGGGGACAGGACGGGCACAGGACGGTGGGGGGGGGGGGGACAGGACGGTGGGGCAGAGGGGGCAGGGGCAGGGACAGGATGACGGCACGGTGGGGACAGTACAGCAGAACGGTGGGGGCAGGACGGCAGGGGCAGAACGGGGAGGACAGGACGGCAATGGGGTAGGGCAGCAGGGGCAGGGCGCTCAGCCCCCGACCGCTGGGCCCAGCACCCAGGGCCCAGGGCCGCAGACTCCATCAGCGTCGTTGGAGTTGAGCATGACACGCATCCAGCAAACTGCAAACAGTTAAAGTTGCATAATCCGATGGTTTTGAATTTCTGTATTTTTTCTGAGATAAATATATTACATCGATCACTAGTATCTAAGTTCATCAGTATTTAAGTTAGATATGTCAAATCAAATCTAGATAATTGGTTTGGTTTTGAAAATTTGATATTTCATCCATTATGCAGCTTTAATAAAGTCAGACATCAGTTTAGTGGAGCATTGTGTAAAGTCGACGGCTGGCGGTTTGAGTGGTTACAGTTGTGTTAGTTAGTTAGTAAAGCGCGCCCAATAACTCGCAATCCCTCCCCCCGTGTCCCCCCTCCCCCCCCCCCCCCCCCCCCCCCCCCTCGCGGACAAACGGCCCGTGGCTTACAACAGCCCGCAGGTGCACGTCTAATTTGCCAGCGTTTTGGCTTTCTCGGATTTCTGCTGCCGGCCCCAACCACCGCGTACCGCCGCCCTTATCCGCTCGGCCCGTCACAGCGGCCATTTGTCACCAGCACGGGCTGCCCCGGCAGACGTCACTCATAGTCCCTGGTCCATATCTAAGGTTGATTAGTTTGATTGTTGGGGTTTTACGTCCTGACCACATCTCAGGTCATATCAGTTCGGGTACTGATAACTTGTGACAGTGCACACTCATGACGACTATATCAATTATAGTGCTGCCTGTGCCACTGGGAGACCGTCCCTCCAGCACCATGATCTGATATCGCACATTCACATTATCCTGACACTGAGCCAACCACTCTTTTCCCTATCCTAATAATGCCGAGCACCCGACTAGGAAGCAACAAGTATACACTTTTAAGGCATTAGTTTGACTCGACTAGGGTTCGAACCTGTGGTTCGAATTCCACGATCTACCAAAGTGGGAGACGGACGCTCAACTCATTCGGCCTCCACATCTAAGGATTGTTTTGTTTTTGGGGAGTTTTCAGTCGCTTTGTTGCGCTGAAGGCTACAAATCTGTAGCACGGTATGGGCACCGCTGAAACCTGTCCCATGTGGTCGGGAGTTGGCTTCCGATGGTAGTGGTCAGAGAAAAAGGGGGGGGGGGGGAGGAAGGAAAACGGCAGCCTAAGAGCCCAACCACAGTCCTCTGAAAGGGCCAGGGGAGGCTGGGTGGTTGGTGTAGTTTGACGCCCCAGCAAGACCCTAGACCAAACCAGGACGTGCACCGACTTGTGACAACGCACACTCATGGTGACTTCATACTGCTGCCCCACTGGGAAATCAGGTCGCCGGCACCATGACCTGATGTCCCACACAGTCACGTTATCCTGACACTGTGCGCCCAGTCACATCTAAGGAGACTCGCTTCACCCGCCCACGTTCGTTGAGCGGTGTTTTTTGGGTGCCTCCCCCCCCCCCCTCCCCATGTCCCTTTTCACTCATGGCACCCAGACATGTGTCAATATGTCTGCACACGTAGACACCCTCACGGGCGCCCCCGTGTGGCGCCCACGTGTGGCGCCACCGTGTGGAGGTCAGCCGCACCCCGATCTGTAAAGAGGCCCCACCCCCACGGGATTGTCACTGCCACATACACACTATATGTTTGTCACCCCGACTCACCCACCTACCACTCACACTATGTGTTTGTCACCCTGACTCACCCACCTACCACTCACAGTCACACTATGTGTTTGTCACCCTGACTCACCCACCTACCACTCACGCTATGTGTTTGCCACTCCGACTCACCCATCTACCACTCACACTATGTGTTTGTCACCCTGACTCACCCACCTACCACTCACACTATGTGTTTGTCACCCCGACTCACCAACCTACCACTCACGCTATGTGTTTGTCACCCCGACTCACCCACCTACCACTCACAATATGTGTTTGGCACTCCGACTCACCCACCTACCACTCACACTATGTGTTTGTCACCCCAACTCACCCACCTACCACTCATGCTATGTGTCTGTCACCCCAACTCACCTACCTACCACTCACACTGTGTTTGTCACCCCAACTCACCCACCTACCACTCACGCTATGTGTTTGTCACCCCGACTCACCAACCTACCACTCACACTATGTGTTTGGCACTCTGACTCACCCACCTACCACTCACACTATGTGTTTGTCACCCCAACTCACCCACCTACCACTCACACTATGTGTTTGTCACCCCGACTCACCAACCTACCACTCACACTATGTGTTTGGCACTCCGACTCACCCACCTACCACTCACACTATGGGTTTGTCACCCCAACTCACCCACCTACCACTCACACTATGTATTTGTCACCCCACCCACCTACCACTCACACTATGTGTTTGTCACCCTGACTCACCAACCTACCACTCACACTATATGTTTGGCACTCCGACCCACCCACCTACCACTCACACTATGTGGTTGTCACCCCGACTCACTGACCTACCACTCACACTATATGTTTGGCACTCCGACTCACCCACCTACCACTCACACTATGTGGTTGTCACCCAACTCACCGACCTATCATACACACACCATGTGATTGTCAACCAACTCACCCACCTGTCACATACAAACCATGTGATTGTCAACCAACTCACCCACCTGTCTTGCACACACCATGTGATTGGTGTTCTCTGTGGCGGAGTGGTTAGAGTGTCTGACTTTTGTCTAGGTCGGACTCCTAATCTGAAGGTCGGTGGTTCGATTCCCCATGCCCCCATCTCTGCCAATTTGGATTTCCACTGCTGTGTATAACTTACAGCGTCATCAAGGGCCGGTTGCTCTCATACCATGTCTATGTGGTGTGGGAGGTTAAAAATCCCTTGGGTCGGTAAAAGTGTAGGCTCGGGCTTTCTATCGACAAACTGTCCAATGGTGAAAACAAGCCTATTCAGGCTTATCCATGATAGGCAGTATAAATCATCAACAACAACAACAACAAAAACTCACCCACCTATCATTCACACACCATGTGATTGTCAACCAACTCACCCACCTGTCACATACAAACCATGTGATTGTCAACCAACCCACCCACCTGTCACATATACACCATGTGATTGTCAACCAACTCACCCACCTGTCATACACACAGCATGTGATTTTCAACCAACTGACCCACCTATCATACACACACCATGTGATTATCAACCAACTCACCCACCTGTCACATACAAACCATGTGATTGTCAATCAACCCACCCACCTGTCACATACAAACCATGTGATTGTCAACCAACCCACCCACCTGTCACATACAAACCATGTGATTGTCAACCAACTCACCCACCTGTCACATACAAACCATGTGATTGTCAACCAACCCACCCACCTGTCACATACAAACCATGTGATTGTCAACCAACCCACCCACCTGTCACATACAAACCATGTGATTGTCAACCAACCCACCCACCTGTCACATACAAACCATGTGATTGTCAACCAACTCCCCACCTGTCACATACAAACCATGTGATTGTCAACCAACTCCCCCACCTGTCACATACAAACCATATGATTGTCACCCAGCCTCACTGACCTGCTGCACACACGATGTGATTGTCACCCAGCCTCACTGACCTGCCCCACACACTATGTGATTGTCACCCAGCCTCACTGACCTGCCCCACACACTATGTGATTGTCACCCTGCCTCACTGACCTGCCACACACACTATATGATTGTCACCCAGCCTCACTGACCTGCCCCACACACTATGTGATTGTCACCCAGCCTCACCGACCTGCCCCACACACTATGTGATTGTCACGCTGCCTCACCCACCTTCCACACACTATGTGATTGTCAGCCTGCCTCGCCCACCTGCCGCAGACACCATGTGATTGTCACCCAACTCACCCACCTGCCACACACACACTGTGTGATTGTTACCCTAACTAACCCATCTGCCACACACACCACATGTGATTGTCACCCCGACTCGCCTACTTGCCACATACACAAGTGGTTGTCACCCCAATTCAGCACCTGCCACACACATCATGTGATTGTCACCCAACTCACCCACCTGTCACATATAAACCATGTTATGGTCACCCAACTCACCCACCTGCCACAAACACACCATGTGATTGTCACCCTGCCTCATCCACCTGCCACATACACACACTATAATTGTCACCCTGCCTCACCCACCTGCCACAAACACACCGTGTGATTGTCACCCTGCCTCACCCACCTGCCACACACACACACTGTGAATGTCACCCTGCCTCACCCATCTGCCACACACACACTGTGATTGTCACCCACCTGCAACTCAGGACTGCCCGCAACTTGACTTCTAAGTGCAGGTCCGCACCCAAGGAAGTCCATACCTTCATTTAAATAATTTATTGATGTTGACTAAAGGGGCTGTCACATTAGGGTTTTTTGCGGGAGCGTATGGCGGCGTAAGCACGTTACGTCATATACTTCGGCATATGCCGTATACGCTACTCATACGCTACGCATACGCTACTCATATGCTACTCATACGCTGCCAGATGCCGGCGTATGTGAAGCGTATGAGGCATACGCCGCCATACACTTTCATAAATCCGTCCGTCCAAATTTTTTTGTGCATGCTCAAAAAAACTCGACCTATGAGGGCGTATGGCACATACTGTCAAAAAATGTCACAGCACGCTCCCATACGCTCCCATACGCTCCTCATACGCTCCCAGTACGCTCCTCGTAGGTTCCACATACGCTCAAAACCACCCGAAAGGTCACCAAATGTCATCATAGGCCGGCACGCGCAGGACCTACGTAGGTTTTCAATACGCTCCCGCCATACGCCGTAATGTGACAGGGCCTTTAGTGAGCAGTGGACGGTACACATAGGTGGGTATTGTGCTTTATTGGTTTATTAGCCAAGCAACCCCTACCTCCCACCTCCTACGTCCCACCTCATACCTCATACCTCATACCTCATACATCATACCTCCTATCTCCTACCCCCTACCTCCTACCTCCCACCTCATACTTCATAACCCCTACCTCCTACCTCCTACCCCCTACGTCATAACTACCGACCTCCCATCCCTACACCCTACCTCCTACATCATACCCCCTACCTCATACCCTTACCTCATACCTCCTACCTCCTATATCATACCTCATACCTCCCTCATACCCCATACCTACCACCTCATACTTCATACCTCTACCTCATACCTCCTATATCCTACCTCCTACCTCCACCCACCTACCTACCCCCTACCTCATACCTCATACCACCTATCTCCTACCCTCTACTCCTATGTTCTCCCTCCTACCCCCATCTCCTACCCCTCCTACCTCATACCTCCTAACCCCTACCCTCCTCACCTCATACCCCTACCTTACTACCCCATCCCTACCTCCTTACTCATCATTACCCTACCTCATACCTGATACCTCCTATTTCCTACCTCCTACCCCATACATCCTATCTCCTACCCCCTACCTCATGCCTCCTACCTCCTACCTCCTATCCCCTACCTCGTTACCCCTACCTCATACATCCTACCTCATACCTACCTCTTACCTCATACCTCGTATCTCCTACCCCCTACCACATGCCTCCTACCTCCTATCTTTTACCTCGTTACCCCTACCTCATACCTCCTACCTACCTCCTACCTCATTCCTCCTATCTCCTACCTCTCACCTCCTACCCCCTACCTCATTCCTCCTACCTCCCACCTCCTACCTCATGCCTCATACCTCGTACCCCCTACCTCCTACCTCACCTCCTACCCCTACTTCTTACCTCTTACCCCCAACCTCATACCTCATACCGCCTACCCCCTACCTCCTACCTCCCACCGCCTACCCCTACCTCATACCCCCTACCTCATACATCCTACCTCCTGCACTCTCCTGTAAAGAGAGATCCCACCTCCTACCTCCCACAAGCCTGGCACCAAAAAAACTAACATAATTAAGGTTAGCCACTAATGAGCTCAGGTGACAAGGCAACTACCAAATTCAGACTGTTGCTGTTCAGCGATGAAAACAAGTTGTGATGCGACTTATTCGTTATGTACAGAGTAAATGAGCCATCACAAAAAGACCTAAAAAACTCATGACGATACCGTATTTCACATTAACTAATAGTAGCATAATTTCTTCTAATCATCCTTCCTTATTTATAGTTGATATTGTTGGTGATGATTGGCCCTATCCGCAGATTATGTACCAATGCCTGCACGTCCTGCTCTTCTTGTTCACTGGATGTTTATATTGTCCAAGCGCCACAGCCAGCCAGCTGTGGAACTATCGCCAGTCAGGTAGTGGCGCTTAAAGCTGCATAGTCCGATGAAATATCAAATTTTCAAAACCAAACCAATTATCTAGATTTGATTTTACATATCTAACTTAGATACTGATGCAGTTATTAAGCATTTGTTTCTGTGTAGAAAGGCAATACTGAGTCAATTTAACAGAACCTGTTACTGCAGAAGTCTATGGTGTCAGAGTTTTGGCAAGCTTGCCGAAACTAATTTTCCATGTTTGCACTCAAAATATCTAAAAAGTTTACCATTTAAAATAAAAGTAACTTTTAACTAATGTAAAGTAGATACTAGTGATCGATCTAATATATTTATGTCAGAAAAAATACAGAAATTCAAAACCATCGGACTATGCAACTTTAATTGCAGACACGAAATGTCGTCTGCTGCTACCGAAGGAGCACATTAGAAGATGCTCAAAGCAAACTATCCTACATTTTCCTAGAGTGGAACAAAGACGGTTTTCTTATATTGACTGAGGTATGCACCGGGACGCGTATTTCCTCACATTTAGGCAGACGACATCGCTCCGTTTCACCCCATGTCATTATGTGTCACCCCATGTCATTATGTTTCACTTTGTGTCATTCAGTGTCTGGGAAACCAGGCTGCTGGCACCATGACCCGATTTCACACTCAGCCACATTATCCTGATACTGAGCGAACCAGTCATTGTGTTATCCTATCAATGTCGAGTGCCGGGCTAGGAAGCGACAAGTATAAATAGTATAACTATAAGTCATCGGTTTAAGTCGACTGGGATTCGAACTCCTGACATTCCGCATGGGAAGCCTGCGCTCTACCGATTCGGCCACCACGTTCGGTCAGGGGAGGGAGGAGGTATGTCGTCCACACTGATCCATGCTGAATCGAGCGCAATGCGCAAATTGCGACCCCTAGTGGGTTTTATAGTGCTGGCCCACTGAACACCTTGCTCTGTCTCACGAGCTTGTATATATATCTCTGATACTGAGTCAACCAGGCTTGTATCGTGCAATGTTCCATCAAGTTCCAAAATGAGTTTGAACTCATTTGGATCATGATCACGTCAGGATCCCCTCTTGGGAAGTGGACACTCTAACGACTAGACCACCCCGTCCAGTTACCATGCAGGGTAGTTACAGAGGTAGCCTCCACTACACCGTAGTACACGTCAATTTGATTTCTTTGTGGCTTTTTTTCAGTGGAAAGTGTTGGTGATTTAAAACAGATTAGTACTATAGTAGTAGACTGTTCTGAATCGATTCACGCAGTATGGCGAATAGTGTCAGCGATAAAGCACAAATGGTGGCCACATTTTGTGTGCCAAGTCGGCTCCTAAACTACTCAAAGCCTGATGACATCGAGTGGCAGCAGACGACATTTCAAAAGCGGCTGCGCAGTGTTCGCGCGCATGCTCCGTGGCGCTTATCCGGTGCGATCTGCGTATTATGCGAGGCCTGTGAAGTCGCACGGATCGGGTTACACTGGGGCCCGGTCCGCATCGCAATCCATCTTCACAAACAATCAAGTTCTCCCACAGGCGGCCATGCGCGGCGCAGTCGGCGTATTCAGCTAAGATTCCTTATACGCGGCATGCGGCATATGGCATGCGAATGTCGTATATGCGGCATAAATATATGAACCCCCAACATTTGTTGGGGGTTTTTCCTCCAAATTTGTGAAGGAACAGTATTGGTTTCTATCGCAAACGCAGCAGCATTCACATTCCCATGCCGCACCGATGTCTACAGGGACCGATTCAGTTGCTGCATTTGCATTTCCATTCGCATTCACATTCGCATTTGGAGGTATGGAAGCACCCCTATTCACTTAGAGGCTTTTTGATTTTTTGCCACATTCGCATTCGCATGCCGTATACCGTGTGTAAGGAATCCTAGCTTAAGGCATATTTAGTGCAGCTGGTGCATTTGGAGCAGTATGTGCATTTGGCGCAGTCAGTGAATTTGGCGCAGTCAGTGCATTTTGGTGTAGTCGGTGCATTTGCCACGGTCAACACAGCCAACTCGGTAGGCGTGTTCAGCACATTTGGTGCACATTTAAAAAAAAAATGTTTTTGTTGGTACATTAGTTGTTTAAGCAGGGGAAATTTCAGTCGCAGATGAGTGGTCTTCCCCATTCCACTGCTCCTTGCCCTATCCTAGTAATGCCGAGTGCCTGGCTAGGATGTGACAAGTATAAATTTTTAAGTCATTGGTTTGACTCGACCAGGATTCGAACCCACGATCTACCAACACGGGAGACGGACGCTCTAACTCATTCGGCCATTCAGCACAGTCCGCACAATTGCCACAATCGGTGTAGTCGGCACAGTCGGCCCACTCGGTCAGCGCATTTGGCGCGGTCAGCGCAGTCGGCGCATTCGGCGCAATCGCTGCAGTCAGCGCAGTCGGCGCAGTCGGCGCAGTCGGCGCAATTGGAGCAGTCGGCGCAGACGGCGCGCCGCTAGTTTTCAGCGGCACCTGGTGGCCGCTTTGATCCCGGCCTCGTCCAGGTGCAGAACGTGGCGGGAGGGTGAACGAGGGGGTAGGGGGGGGGGGGGGGGTGTGAGACGGAGCTGACAACACATCACTTCAGACACTGAAGTTGGTCCTGTGTGTGGGGGTGGGGGTGAGGGGGTGCACTGGTACAGATGCATTTAGGAAGTATTCTTCTTTTTCTTTATCTTTTTCTTTATTTGAGAAAAATGGCATCTAGAATATTTGTTCATACAATATCCCTGAAATCCACACCAGAAACACGTGTGTTCTGTCGATCAGAAGGGATGGCCGAATGAGTTAGAGAGTCGGTCTTCTGTGTTGGTAGATCATGGCATCGTGGGTTCGAACTCTGGTCGAGTCAAACCAATGATTTAAAAATTGATACTTGTCGCTTCCTAGCCTGGCGAGGATAGGGCAAGGACTCGTTTGGCTCAGTGTCAGGATAATGTGACTGAGTGGGATATCAGGTCATGGTGCTGGTGGCCTAGGCTTCCAGTGGGGCAGCACTATGAACTTGCCATAAGTGCGCAGTGTCACAAGTCGGTACCCGTCCTGATATGACATTAGATGTTGATAGGACATAAAACAACAACAAACAAACAAAACACGTGTGTTGTAATGCTACCAGGTTTGGTGACAACCAGATGACCAGGAATGGTGTGTCTATGGGTTGGAAGGAAGGCTAAGTATCGGGCCTGTAGTGAATAAAGTGAATCATGCTGGGCGCAATACTGACACTGTGAACTGGATGGGGTGACTGGATGCAGTGACCAAATAGGTAGAGCGCAGGCGTCCCATCTGGGAGATTGGGAATTCGAATCCCAGCCGAGTCAAGCCAATGACTTAGAAAATTGGTACTTTTCACTACCTAGCCTGGCTCTCGGCATTAATAGGACAAGACAAGGACTGGTTAGCTCACTGTCAGAATAATGTGACTGAGTGGGATATCAGGTAATGTTGCTGGCAGCCTGATCTCCCAGTGGGGCAGCACTATAAAGTTCCAAGGAGTGTGCACTGTCACAAGTCAGTAGGTACCCATTCTGATATGACCTTAGATGTTGCTAGGACGTAAAACAACAAACAAACAACAAACTGGATGGGCTGTGGCGGAGTGGTCCTTACTCTGCAGTGTAAACACACCAGTCCTTCAGTCCTCCTCATGGACCAGCCAAGTACAGCTCACAAGTCCACATTTATGTTGGGGGGGGGGGGGGGCGCGGGTGGAGGCAGGTCATGAAAGTCGATACCTGACACCTTCTACAGTTCTTTTGTTTGTTGTTGTTGTTTTACATCCTAGCAACATCTAAGGTCATATCAGGACGGGTACTGACTTGTGACAGTGTGCGCTCATGGTGACTTTATAGTGCTGCCCCACTGGAATACCAGGCCACCAGCACCATGACCTGATATCCCAATCAGTCACATTATCCTGACACTGAGCCAACCAGTCCTTGCCCTATGCTAATGTCGTGGGGGTGATGAAAATGGGGAATATTGCGCCTAGAGCGGGACTCGAACCCACATCTCTTTGCATTCCTGGCCAGTGTGCTAACCATTACACCACCTAGGCTCCCTGATATCAACACACTACCCACGCCTACCTGTCTATGCGGCTGAGAGGTCAGTGCAGACCACTACACTAATAATGCTGAGCGCCAGGCTAGGAAGCAACAAGTATCAATTGTTAAGTTATTGGTTTGACTCGACCAGGGTTCGAACCTACGACCCCACAATCTACCAACACGGGAGACGGACGCTCTAATTCATTCGGCCATCCCGTCTGGTCTACAGTTCCTTTTTTGCTGCTCTTTTTAAAGGCAATTCAACATGACTGAAACTCGTTGAAGATTTTGTTTATTATTGTAATTGAGACAAGCATACCTTTTTTTATCGTTCTAAGTAGTTTTTATTCTTCACAATAATACATTTGTCAGCGCCAAGGCACTCGTCTTCTAGCTGTGTATATTGTTAGCCATTTTGCACAAATCATTTTAATGATGAATAAACTAAGGAATGAGAGTGTTATGAATAACGAAAGATGTATGTTGGTACTTGTTGATTTATGATAGTGCTGCCAGATGTCAGCCACATGATGGGTTGCTTAGTGTAAATACATATTGACAGTTAGTTTCATGTGTTTTGATTCCGATGTTCTGATGTACGGGGCAAATGTGGAAACCGGCAAATAAGTTGGGAAACTGTTGAGGATTTAGTGTTAGTTAGTAGAGAGGCAGTCTAGTGAGGATCTCTATGCTGATGGAGTTGTTGAAATGGGGGTGAGGGGAGGGGCCCGAAGTAATATATATGAAAGTTGAAAATTTGACTAACTGACGTGGGTAGTTTGGTCTGTATATATAATATGTATGCACATAGCTTGGTTCTGGCCGCGCGTACTTGATTGATGACTTGTATTGGTGGTGGATCGAGCAGAGAAGTAGATTAAAGTACAGTAGATATGAGCAGGTGAGAAGTTCACTATCAGTAGCGGTCAACAGACGGTTTTGACTACTCTGGGGTAACCATTTCTTACCTTCCTTTTCTGTTGTGTGAGTGCTGCTAATGCTGGAATCTATTTCTATTTCTTGTTGTTGTGAAATTAGATATATATGCTCTCTCACCTTTGCTACATTATGTACGAAACAAGCGGACCCCATAGTAACCACCCTATATACAGTATAACCCCGTTAAACCAAACTTGAAGGGACCCTAGAAATTTGTTTGGATTAACCGATCATGGGTTTAACCGAGCTTTGGCTTCGACTTTGACTTGGCTTTGGCAAAAATGTGTGTGTATTATGAATGTAATACACAATGCATGTGGACACTTTGATTATTGTTTTTTATGTATATGCAGTATAACCCCATTATATCAAGCTGGGTTAATCCAAACGATCGGTTAATCCAAACTTTTTCGGCGGCCCAGCAAAATTCTACCATTTATCATATAAAAAAGTTGGTGGGGTCTCAGATGACCTTATAACCACATGAAGGTTCGGTTTAACCATGCCGAAAGTGGCCTGGGATGCGAACATTTTGTTTGGATTAACCGATAATTTGGATCAACCGACTTTGGTTTAACCAACTTTGTTATATGATAAATGGTAGTATTTTGCCAGGCCACTGAACAAATTTGGATTAACCGTTCGTTTGGTTTAACCACGCTTGGTTTAACGGGGTTGTACTGTAGCCTGTTACTTCTCTCTTCCACCTCCCCTGGAGTTACCCACTAGGGTGAGCCACTGTGTCTGCTACAGGTGTGCCCATTTCAGGACACGACATTACCCCAACCGCACCATGTACTGTTGTATGTTGGTAATTATAACCCAGTTCTAACCTGTCCTTTATCAATTCATCTTCAGGTAAGCCCAGATGCCATTTGTCTGTCGCCAACCGTGAGTACATTGATTGCTCATTCTCTTAGTCTTATTAATCATAGGTGTAAGCTGTCAACCAGCGCCATGTGAAACTGGTGGTTATTTGTAGGTTGGAGAAGTTTGTATTTTGTTTTTTTGTTTGCTTAATGACCCCGCAGCACAAAAAGTAAACATTGGCTACTGGGGGTCATATAGTTGTTAAACATAACTGACTAAAATATTACATTTTAAACAGGTAAAATAGAGCACCAAAATGTATGCCAGAAGAGCGTACAACTGTAGTACAATCACAAGTGGTCATCATCATCATCATCATCATCATGCTGTCGGTCGCGATGCGACAAAGACCGCTTTCATTACTTGACTGCTGCTCTCCATTTAGCTCTCTGCTGTGAGAGTTGCGTCCATGAGTCGGTCTTAATGTCTCTCAGCTTCAGGTTTCTCTTGATGGTATCCTTGAACCGGAGACGAAGGCCCCCTCTCTTTCTGTAACCAGAAGACAGTTGAGAATAGAACATTTCATGAAAGCTGCCTGCAAAAGTGTTGAAGTGCTGCTGACTTTTGCAAGTTACCAGCGGCACTCTCTCGGGGAGCAAATAGAGGTTTAACACCGGCAAGTGGTATATGATAAGTAAAACCAGCAGTAAAACCATGTTTCCCTAAAACAATTAATAATGAGTTTCTTTGGTTGAAGTGGGCACACCAACTTCAGGAAGAGCAGTGTTTTGAGTAACCAGCTCTCACTGATCCACTCCCTGGCTCGTCCACAATGCCTCAGTCTGATTCACAGTATTCTACTGCAGTTGTGAACCGACTAGAATAGCCTAGCGGTTAGTGTCCACTCCTTAAGTGAGAGGCCATGGGGTCGATTCCTAGCCGATTCTACCCAAATTCCTACTTGTCGTAGCTTCGCATATCACATAGCAAATACGGGTTGGCTTAGCTTCTGAATACTGTGACTCTGCTGGATATTACAGCATGGTGCTGACGCAATGCAGGAGCACTATGTGTGAACTGTCTCCCGCTGGTACCAGTCTAGATATAACATTATGTTGTGCTAGTATGTGCAACCCCAAACAGTCAATTTTTGGGGGGTAAATATGTTTATTCTGCGGAATAAGTCTTTTGTCAGTGCCGAAGCAATTGTCTTCCAGACATTTTTCAATTCAGGGTTATTTACCCAAAAGGTATATAGAATAAGGTATACAATAACTTGCAGCGTGTAACACAATGAAATTCTGTAACCCAAAAGTTCTATAGCAATATGGTAACAGTAGTGTCATATAACTAGATCAATATTAGTCATATGAGTATTTACATAGCATTTAGAATGTAAGTAGAAGTTATCTTCTGTATTCAGTTGGTAAAGTTGTACAGTACAACCCCGTTAAACCAAGCTTGGTTAAATGAAACGATCGGTCAATCCAAACTTTTTTTCGGCGGCCCGGCAAAATACTACCATTTATCATATAAAAAAGTTGGTTAACCAAAGTTGGTTAATCCAAAGTATCGGTTAATCCAAACAAAATTGTTGGCCCCAGGCCACTTCTGGTACAATTAAACCAAACTTTCATGTGGTTTTAAGGTCATCTGAGACTTTTCTATATGATAAATGGTAGTATTTTGCCAGGTCGCCGAAAAAAGTTTGGATTAACCGATCGTTGGATTTGGCCGAGGTTGGTTTAATGAGGTTAAACTGTATATACATAAAAATACAATAATCATAGTGTCCACATACATTGTACATTCATAATGCACCCCCGTTTTTGCCAAAGCCAAGTCAAAGTCAAAGCTCGGTTAAACCAATGATCGGTTAATCCAAACAAATTTCTAGGGTCCCTTCAAGTTTGGTTTAAGGGGGTTATACTGTAGTAAGTTATAATATTCAGTTGCAGTTAGGCAATGCGTTTGCATTTTCCTTGTAAAGATTGGAGACATCTTTATTTATTCACATATTTATTTATTTATTTCTCCCCGTGGTCCTATTTTGAACTTGAAAGCGTTTCTTAATTGGGAGACGGCTGACCCTTGTTGTATTTATCATCAAACCATTGTATGTGATTTAAAAGACTCCTTTCTGAAACCTGGACACAAACTTGCCGAAAATTGTTCGGCATAGTTTCTTTGCCACCCTCAAGAAAATTCCATTAGAAAAGTTTTCCATTGAAACGCATCATGCCGCATGCCATTTAAAGCGGGTTCCTGACAGGCAGGTCCTGGGAAAATCGGAATCAATTTGAGCACCGTGAATAAAATGAGAAATAACACACATTACTGGCATTTTGATCTCAAAACAATGGCTGATTGGTGAATGTTTTAGATCCGCTGACACGTGAGTGGACCGGGCGCGGTAGCCTAATTGGTAGAGCGTGGTGGGCCTCGCGTGCGGAAGGTCGGGAGTTCGGTTCCCGGTCGAGTCAAACCAATGACTTTAAAATTGATACTTTTCACTTCCTAGCTTGGCGCTCGGCATTAATAGGATAGGGGAAGGACTGGTTAGCTCAGTGTCGGGATAATGTGACTGAGTGGGATATTGGGTCATGGTGACGGTGGCCTGATTTCCCAGAGGGGCAGCATTATAAAGTCATCATAAATGTGCACTGTCATAAGTCGGTACCCATCCTGATATGACCTAAGATGTTGCTTGGATGTAAAACAACAAACAGACATGTGAGTGGGTATTGTCCAGATATTAGAAAACGTGGAGAGAATAAAGAGCCACTCTATTAGTTTAAAATAATTAAATTGTCAGTTGTTTTGTCGCTAATTTCTTTTATCCATATAACGATGATTACTGGGGGACAGTCGATTGTAATCGAATTACTCATTTTTCATTGCTTTTCTTATCTTGCAATGTAACGTACATTAAATGTAATGAAAGCAAATAATTACAACCCATTTGGAACTGTCAGTGCATTTACTTAATGCCATTGACGGCAAGAATGGGACTGCCTCCCATAATTAGATCGCGTAAATAGTAATTTTTTTTAAATTCTATTTTTTCATGGTTTATGAAAAGTAACCAAAAATGGATTTATTTTCATGTGGTGACTGGATTTCTAATAAGAGACAAACGGACATCTTGAGCCGAGGCCTTCATCTAAATCTAAATGCACATGGCATAAGATGTGCTGATTATATTAATGTAAATTCAATGCTGGATAAAAGATTAATATCTTAATTTATTATATATATATTCTTAGTTGGTATTCTGTTTCAAACAAGAGCTGAGATGAGCTGAAACTAGCACATTTCATAGCTGCACCAAGTGTATTAGCATTAGCCATGGTCTTCTCGCTGGTATGTTTTGCTCTGACGCATCCCACAATGCACCGCGCCGCTGGAACCGTGATGTAGTCTATTAGGACACAGCCAGCGACAGTTTGGGAAGTACGCTGATGAGAGCTGCTCCTGGAGCATGAACTTCGCACGACAGGACTCCCCCCCCCCCCCCCCCCCCTCTCCCCTCTCCCCTTCTCCCACTCTCCCACTCTCCCCCTTTCTCCCTCTCCCCCTCTCCCACTTCCCCCCCCCCCCTCCCCACCACTAGTTCCATAATGGTAGAATTCTCCTGCTGTCCGCGTGTATTGCTTTTCTTATGTAAGTGATCTCAACTGCCAATATGTTGTTTTGGGGTTTTTGGGGGGTCAATATTTTATTCATCTGAACACCTATTTAGTCCTCGCCGAGCCACTGGTCTTCCAGCCGTTGAAGCGATAACATTTGGTTTCTACATGGTGATGGGGAAGTGGAATATGCTGCATTATGTGCAGCACACCCCATTTTGAACATTATGTTGATATGATTGGGTTAAATTGATGTCTGCCAATATGATTGGGTTAAATTGATGTCTGCCAATATGATTGGGTTGAATTGATTTCTGCCAATATGATTGGGTTAAATTGATGTCTACCAATATGATTGGGTTGAATTGATGTCTACCAATATGATTGGGTTAAATTGATGTCTACCAATATAATTGAGTTAAATTGATGTCTGCCGATATGATTGGTGTAAATTGATGTATGCTGACATGATAGGCTTAAATTGATGTCTACAGTTATGTCTGCCAATATGGTTGGGTTAAATTGATATATACCGACTTGATTGGGTTAAATTGATGTTTGTCGATATTATATGATTGTCACATTACCCGAACACTGCACTAACCAGTCCTTGCCCTATCCTATTAATGCCGAGCGCCAAGCTAGAAAGCGACAAGTATCAATTTTGTAAGTCATTGGTTTGACTCGACCGGGAATCGAACACCCGATCTACCGCGCGGGAGGCCTGCGCTCTACCGATTCGGCCACGGCGTCCGGTGTGCAGTTGTGAAGTGCAGGCTTTAATTTCCTGTAGCCTGATCACGTGGTGTAGCTGCACTCTCGGCAGCAGTCTGTCCACGCACGGACCATTAGAGATCTCCATCAGGAATGGGCATGTGATTCCTCAGATCGATACCAGCCTCCTTCTCACACAGGGGCCCCCGGCACTAACACCTCCGCCAAGCTCTCCCTGAAGAGTTGATTAACCCTTGTGGATGTGCTTACTTAACACATCCCACCGATGATTGGAAATAGTATATATAGTTCAACCCCATTAAACCAAGCTCGGTTGAACCAAATGATCGGTTAATCCAAACTTTTTTTGGCGGCCGGGCAAAATACTACCATTTATCATATAAAAAAGTTGGTTAAACCAAAGTCTGTTAATCCAAATTATTGGTTAATCCAAACAAAATTGTTGGGCCCTAGGCCACATCCGGTACGGTTAAACCAAACTTTCATGTGGTTATAAGGTCAGCTGAGACTTTTTTATATGATAAATGGTAGTATTTTGTAAGGCCGCCAAAAAAAAGTTTGGATTAGCCGATCATTTGGTTTAACCGAGCTTGGTTTAACGGAGTTATACTGTATATACATAAAAAGCAATAATCAAAGTGTCCACATACATTGTATATTACATTCATAATGCACCCAAGTTTTTGCCAAAGCCAAGTCAAAGTCAAAGCCAATGCTCGGTTAAACCAATGATCGGTTAATCCAAACAGATTTCTAGGGTCCCGTCAAGTTTGGTTTAACCGGATTATACTGTATGCGCTTTTCCCCCATTGTAAACGGAGCCAATGTATTTTCTTGTATCAGTAACAGTTAACGAAAGCATGGAGGGGTTATTTTCTTTATAAAACTGGATTTTCTTACACTTTGAAGAGATGCATAAGATCAAATGAAGGCCTAATGTGGCATAGTTAAGAAAGACCCAACAATGCAACATGTTCCTTAAAAAAATATTGTGTTCCAAGGGGCATGAATATATTAGACGGAGAATGTGCACTTTCCTAGACCTCTAAGCCTTTATTTTGCATAAAGTATTAGATTTTAGTCATTGAAATGACAAAAGGACACTCTCACTTGAAAAAAGGGATGACAGATCTGTGCGATCCCGCAATTTTTCGGTATTTTTTAATCGCGCAGCACCATCATCATCTACTACTATGTGGTGCAGATGGTGCAGCACTATCAGCGTATACTACTAATAAATGCTCCAAACGCTGCAGCACTATCAGCGTATACTACTAATACATGCTTCAAAGGGTGCAACACTATCAGCGTATACCAATATATATGAAACCTGACTTCCAGAAATTTTCCGCGATTCCCTGACAATGCTAAACCTATGGGAGAATATCAGCATTTCCGCTTTTTCCCCGGAGACCACTTTCATCCGTGTTGAAATAAATGTCCATCTTGTATGTAAATCTTTGTATCTTTTCCTAAAATTCCATGGTGATTAAACTGGTTTTGGACTAACTGATCGTGTCCCTGCTTCTTATTTGTGTGCATGAGGGGAGGAGGGGCGGTGTGAGGTGTGTGAGTGTGTGAAGGGGCGGTGTGAGGTGTGTGTCTGAGGTGTGTGTGTGAGGTGTGAGGCGGCCGGCGGGTCCCGTTGGTACCCGCGCCCACTGTTATCGGGGCCTGTCGGCCCGACGTGCGTTACGCCGGTCGCCTCGGTCCAAATGAGGGCCCGTGGGACCCCGACACCTGTGAGCAGCGCGCCGTGTCACTAATAAACCACCGCCACCTGTCACACTAACACGCCACCCACCGACCCAAAACCAGACGGGATGGCCGAATGAGTTGAACGTCCGTCTCTCGTTTTGGTAGATCGTGGGATTCGAACCTGTGGGCTGAGGGGGCGGTGATCGAGAGGGTTCGAACCCTGGTCGAGTCAAACCAATGACTTATCAAATTGATACTTGTCGCTTCCTAGCCTGCCGCTTGGCATTAATAGGATAGGTTAAGGACTGGTTGGCTCAGCGTCAGCATAATGTGACTAAGTGGGATATCAGGTCATGGTACTGGCAGCGTGGTCTCCCAGTGGGGCGGCACTGTAAAGTCGCCATGACTGCACACTGTCACAAGTCCGTCCTTATATGACCATATATATTGTCCTTATATGAACTTGGGAGTTTTATGTCCTGGCAACATCTAACAACCAACCAACGGTAGATGTTTTTTAGTTTTTTTGGGGGGTACATTAGTTGATTAAGCATTGGAAATTTCTATCGCGGACAATTGGTCTTCCTCATTCCACTGCTCCATGCCCGATCCTAATAATGCCGACAACCAGGCTAGGTAGCGACAAGTATAAATTTGATAAATCATTGATTTGATTCGAACTGGGCTCAAATCACACGACCTTAAGGGGCTGTCACATTAGGGTTTTTTGTGGGAGCATATGGCGGCGTAGACGCGTTACGTCATATACGTCGGCATACGCCGTATACGCTACTCATACGCTATGCATACACTACTCATATGCTACTCATACACCGCCAGATGCGGCCAGATGCCGGCTTATGAGGCATACGCCGCCATACGCTTTCATAAATCCGTCCGTCCACATTTTTTTGTGCATGCTAACAAAATCTCGACCTATGAGGGCGTATGGCCCATACGCTGCTCATACGCCGGCATACGCTCCTCATACGCTGGTGTACGCTCCTCGTATGCTAGGGGTAGGCCGGCATAGGTTTTTCATACGCTCAACTTGCGTCACCGGCGTATCTCTAGCGTATGTAGCGTACACATAACCTACGAGTTACGTATGGGAGCGTACTCCTAGGGTATGCACAGCGAATGCACAGCGTATGCCATAGGTCTCGACATCGATCTTGACTCATACGCTATGCATATGCTACGCATACGCTACGCATAGGTTCCATATGCCAATCAAAACCGTCAAAAAATGTCACAGCACGTTCCCATACACTCCTCATACGCTCCTCGTACGCTCCTCCTAGGTTCCACATACGCTCAAAACCACCCGAAAGGTCACCAAAGGTCATCATAGGCCGGCACGCGCAGGACCTCCGTAGGTTTTCAATACGCTCCCGCCATACGCCGTAATGTGACAGGGCCTTTAGCAAAATGGGAGCTGGATGCTCAACTCATTCGGCCATCACACCTGGTGCCAGGACGTAAAACTCCAACAACCAACCAACCGCCCCATGCCTCCTGACTCGGTGCTATCTGGACCGCGTTGTTGTTGTCGCTGTTGTTGTTGTTGCTCGTGAAGAAGTGAGTTGTGGGTAAAGAGGGGCATGTGCAAGAGACAAGGGCTAACTTTAATTGTGCCAGATTAGGCGGGCGAGTAGCGGCGGGCAGCGGCCGGGCAGGTGCCGGGGGACGCGGGCCCGATAACGGCCAACAACAGACGGCTTCGGGCCCTGATTGGCCCGGCCGGATTACGCCGCATTGGTCCCGGGGTTGGACGGATATATAACCCTCGGCGCGCCGGCGGGAATAGTCAAGTACACCGGTAGTCAACGCCGGCCATGTCAGCAGCGGCACGTGACCACACGGCAACTTTTCTAATTAGCATTCGGACCTTTCTTTAAAGTTAAGGTTGATGTTTTTGTTGCGGAGGCAGATCATACGGGATGGCCGAATGAGTTGAGCGTCCGCCTCCCGTTTTGGTAGGTCGTGGGATTTGAACATGCAGCTTCGAACCCTGGTCGAGTCAAACCAATGACTTAAAAATGTATCGTTATCGCTACCTAGTCTGGTGCTAGGCATTATTAGGATAGGGTAAGGAGCAGTGAAATGAGGAAGACCAATCGTCCCCGATTGGAATTTCCCCCGCTTAATCAACTAATGGACAACAACAACAAAAGGCAGTGTGAGGTTTTTGTATATGTGTGAGGGGATTGTTGGAGTTTTACATCCTGGCAACATCTAAGGTCATATCAGGATGGGTACCGACTTGTGACAATGAACACTCATGGTGACTTTATTATAGTGCTGATCCAGTGAGAAATCAGGCCACCAGTATCATGGCCCAATATCCCACTCAGTGACAGTATCCTGACGCTGAGTCAACCTGTCCTTGCCCTATCCTATTAATGCCGAGTGCTAGGCCAGGAAGCGACAGGTATAAATTTTGTAAGTCATTGGTTTGACTCGACCGGGAACACACCTCCCGATCTCCCGCACCCGAGGCCCGTGCTCTACGGATTTGGCCACCGCGCCCAGTCAATTAGCATTTGGATATTTCTTTAAATCTTTGTTGCGGAGGGAGGTGTAGTGTGAGGCGTGTGTGTGTGTGTGGGGGGGGGGGGGGGCAGTGTGATGTGTGTGTGAAGGGGTGCGAAAGCTGCATAGTCCGATGAAAAGATCACGTTTTTCAAACTAAGGCAATTATCTAGATTTGATTCTACATACAGTATAACCCCGTTAAACCAAACTTGAAGGGACCCTAGAAATGTGTTTGGATTAGCCGATCGTTTGGTTTAACCGAGCTTGATTTAACTGGGTTGTACTGTATCTAATTAACACACTGGTGCGCTTATTAAGTATGTGTTCCTGCACAGAAGGTGATGATACTACGTCAATTCCATAGAACCTGTTACTGCAAGCTTTCTAGTGTCAGAATTGTTATGTGCTTGCCAAAATTAATTTAACATGTTTTCACTTCAAATATCTCCAAAGTCAGCCATTTAAAATAAGTGACTTCAAACCAAAATACGATTGATTATAGCGAACAGTCTAATGCATTTATCTTAGACGGCAGAACCTAAAAACCATACGATTATTAAACTTTAAGTAACTCAAATGACCGACTATGGTCAGTTAATAATAACCTCTGATTGTCCTAATATGGGGTTTTAGAGCCTAAAGCTAAGATTCCTTATATGCGGTATGCGGTATGCGAATGGGAGGATTCCTTCTACGCGGTAAGCCGCAAGCGTCTTCCCACCCCCACCACTACCATATGTTTCCACTCAGCACCCTTGTGTGTGACCGTTCCGTAATGCTCAGTCGCCTCTCCTAATCTAAAACTAATGGGCAAGTGTGACTGACGGTTCTATTCGCATACCGCTTGCCGCATGCCGCATGCCACACCGATCACTACAGGGACCGATCGAGTTGCCGCATTCGCATTCGCATTCGCATTCGCATTCAGACGTAAGGAATCACCCCCATTGACTTAGATGCTTTCCGATTTTTTGCCGCATTCGCATTCGCATACCGCATACCGCATACCGCGTGTAAGGAATCTTAGCTTTATATTCCATCAGTCAATATGAAACCCAGAGCCAGTGGGCCTCAGCATCTACATTGGTCCTTAAACATCTATTTTTGCACCTTAAAGTTGCATACTCCGATGATTTTGAGTTTCTGTCATTTTGCCAGATAAATATATTAGGCTGCTCGTTATAATCTAGCTCACTTTAGTTTGAAGTAACTTTTATTTTAGAGGGTTAACTGTTGAGATATTTGAAGTGCAAACATAAAAAACTAATGTTGGCAATCATGCCACACCGTAGGTTTCGGTCCGGAGGGTAATTGGTTCCTCTGGGAGAACACGAGTGAAACTAGTACTGATCCGGGCACACATACACACACCTGCACACACCTGCACACATACACACACCTACACACACATGCACACACATACACACACCTGCACATACACACACCTGCACACACCTGCACACATACACACACCTGCACACACCTGCACACATACACACAGATACACACCTGCACACACATACACACACCTACACACACCTGCACACACATACACACACCTACACACACCTGCACACACATACACACACATACACACACCTACACACACCTGCACACACATACACACACCTGCACATACACACACCTGCACACACCTGCACACATACACACATACACACCTGCACACACATACACACACCTGCACAAACCTTGACACACACACACCTGCACACATACCCACACCTGAACACACTGTATACACCTGTATAACATATATACACCTGTATAACGTGTATACACCTATATACACCTGGATAAACCTTATGCACCTGTATACGCCTGTATACACCTGTATACACATGTATACACCGGTATACACCTACACACATACACACACTTGCATACACATACACACACTGTATACACCTGTATACACATACACACCTGCACACACATATACACCATGTGTATACACCGTGTGTATACACCGTGTGTATACACCGTGTGTATACACCGTGTGTATACACCGTGTGTATGCACCGTGTGTATGCACTGCGTGTATGCACTGCGTGTATGCACTGCGTGTATGCACCATGTGTATATACAATGTGTGTGTAGGTGTACACATTTACATCTTTACACACCTACACACACATTTACACACCTAAACACAAATGTACGCATGTACACACCTACACACAAATGTACACATTAACACACCTGCACACATTTACACACCTACACCCACCCATTAACACACCTACCCACATCTCTACACATGCACACACCCACACACACATTTACACACCTACGCACATGTACACATCTACACACATACATACTCATTTACACACCTACACACCTGTACAAATTTACACACCTACACATATGTACACATTTACACACCTGCACACATGTGCACATTTACACATCTACACACACCTGTACACATTAACACACCTACACACACCTGTACACATTAACACATGTACACACACCTGTACACATTAACACATGTACACACCTGTACACATTAATACATGTACACACACCTGTTCACATTAACACATCTACTTACAACTGTACACATGAACACACCTACACACACCTGTACACATTAACACATCTACACACACCTGTACACACTAACACATCTACACACCTGTACACACTAACACATCTACACACACCTGTACACACTAACACATGTACACACACCTGTACACATTAACACATCTACACACCTGTACACACTAACACATCTACACACACCTGTACACACTAACACATCTACACACACCTGTACACATTAACACATCTACACACCTGTACACACTAACACATGTACACACACCTGTACACATTAACACATCTACACACACCTGTACACATTAACACATCTACACACACCTGCACACACTAACACATCTACACACCTGTATACACTAACACATCTACACACACCTGTACACACTAACACATGTACACACCTGTACACATTAACACATCTACACACACTTGTACACATTAACACATGTACACACCTGTACACATTAACAGATGTACACACACCTGTACACATTAAAACATCTACACACACCTGTACACATTAACACATGTACACACACCTGTACACATTAACACATGTACACACACCTGTACACATGTACACACACCTGTACACATTAACACACCTACACACCTGTACACATTAACACATGTACACACACCTGTACACATTAACACATGTACACACACCTGTACACATTAACACACCTACACACCTACACACACCAGCACATCTATGCACATCTCTGCACACCTGCTGACATCTACACCCCTGTCCGCACACCAACCCGTAGGTAAGACAAGTTCACGCCTCCTCCACCCGTCACCATCTCCCACACTCCCAGAAAACACGCGCCGCAAAACAACACCACCAACAAACCCACAAAACCCGCGCCCACCAGTGAATGATTGAGACTGATTCCACGGGATCAAAGTTTGCCTGCAATTTGGAGCAAAAGGCAACTTTAAATTATATAAGAGGAGCGGCCTAATTGAGACACTGAGAGTCCGCCGATGGGGGCCATGACTCGCGGCCGGCCGAGGCCCCGAGAGGGGCCCCTCACGGACGAGCAATCCCTGTAAATGATTTATACGGGTCGAGTAATCTAGAGGAATTATCAACAATTTGTCCGGCAATTAAGGCCCACTCTTGCC
The DNA here is from genome assembly GCA_030323885.1 of Branchipolynoe longqiensis. NCBI lineage: Eukaryota > Metazoa > Annelida > Polychaeta > Phyllodocida > Polynoidae > Branchipolynoe > Branchipolynoe longqiensis. The sequence continues at coordinate 16,839,869 of CM059193.1, read as the reverse complement.
GGTCGTTCCGGGGGCTCTGCGGTGGGGCCGTTGTACAAAGTCGCCGGTAATTAGCGCTGCCAAAATGGCCACCATGTGGGAAGGTTATATTAGTTATTGTGTGCGCCATACCTGTGTGGGCCTCATTCAGCCAACTGTGTGTGTGTATGTGTATGTGTATGTGTATGTGTCTTCAATGGTGATGCAGCTAACTGTATAACGCGGAATTGTCATTATTAATATTAAGGCGAGTCTGGAAAAAAAAAGAATTTTAGTTTGTTGTTAAAAGGATGTCCAATGCCTTCGTTCTTGTGTGGCGCGCGCTCCCTCCTCCCCGCTCCCCGCCACAAACAACTCCCGCCCCCTCTTCTCTTCCCCCTCCCCCCCCAACTTCCCCGCCCCCCGCCTCCCTCCGCCCCTAGTGTCGGGAGCACGTGATTTGACCACTTGGTGGCAGCACCGTCCCTGAGGTCATTTAGCGCGCCCCAAGCGGGCCCTTTGCATTCGGCGCAGCGCTCAGCTGCTCACCCCGAGCAGCTCCGAGCACCTCTGAGCAGCTCCGAGCACATCTGAGCAGCTCCAAACCGCCTTATTATTTGAGTGACCTGTTACTTAAAGCTGCATAGTCCGATGACAACATCAAATTTTCTAAACCAAAATAATGATCTAAATTGGATTCTACATATCTACCTTTGATACTTGCGCACTTATTAAATATTTGTCGCCACACAGATGGGAATAGTGAGGCAATTGAATAGAACCTGTTACTGCAGACATCTATGGTGTCAGAGTTTTGGCAAGCTTGCCAAAACTAATTTAGCATGGTTGCACTTAAAATATCTCAAAAGTTACCCACTTAAAATATAAGTTACTTCAAGCTAAAGTAAGGTTCACTATAACGATCAACCTAATGTATTTATCTAAGAAAATCTCAAAAACCCCAAAACCATCGGATTATGCAACTTTAAGCCCAGTCCGGGCGCCTGGCCGCCGCCATAGTCAACCCTTGTCAATGCCGCTGTTTGCCGCCTATTTCCCCTAGGGGGCGTTTATGTGCTCCACCATAGACAACTTTTGGTTATTGTTGTCTATTGTTTCATGTCCTAGCAACATCTAAGGTCATATCGGGACAGGTTCTGACTTGTGACAGTGCGCACGCATGGCGACTTTATAGTGCTGCCCCACTGGGAGACAAGGCCGCCATCACCCTAGTTTCAATATCCTACACAGTCACATTATCCTGATACTGTTACCGAACCAGTCCTTGCTCTATCCTATTAATGCAGAGTGCCAGGTTATACCACAGTCACACTACAGCTTGCGACCACTTTGCGACCACCTTAGACCAAAGAACCCACACTCGCCAGTGGCGCCCAGACATCGACAACCATTGTTTTGGTAGTAAGGACATCATGGGTGAGTGTGGGTGGGTTCTTTGGTCTAAGGTGGTCGGAAAGTGGTCACAAGCTGTAGTGTGACTGGGGTCTTAGGTAGCGACAAGTATCAATTATATAAGTCATCCCTGCCTTGCCATGAGTATTAATAGTATTATAACCTTAGATGTTGCCAGGACATAAAGCTCCAACAACCAACCAACTCGGCTGAGATATGAACTCTCGACCTTCTGCAGGGGAAGCCTGCGCTCTACCCATTCAGCCAACAAGTCCGGTCGAGAAGGGTTAGTAGAGCGAGGTTTCGATCCTCGGACCTCTGGGTTATGGGTCCAGCACGCTCCCACTGCGCCAATCAGCTGCCTACTTTTGGTCAATAATCACTCACTAACTTTGTTGCGGTTCTTTATTATTTACATTGTACGACGGTAACTGCAGCATTCTGCTCATTATTACCACAGCAATGCCCCCAAAGCCTGCTCGGAATTGACCTAAGGTGTGTCGCCGACCAGTCTGACCTTCCTGAGGCTTTAAAATGATGAAGGATGAAGACAACAACGACCACTCTCCATGTTTATTAGGTGTATATGTGTAGAGAACACATTCTGAAAGCAATGCCCATTCTGTACTGGTTATGATTAATTAATCCGGGGTACTGCCGGCAGGTCTCCGGGGTGATTTCAGAGACTGAGAGAGAAGCGCCAGGTCTCTGGTGTGATTTCTGAGACTGAGAGAAGCGGCAGGACTCTAGGGGTGATTTCAGAGACTGAGAGAGAAGAGCCAGGACTCCGGGGTGATTTCAGAGACTGAGAGAGAAGCGGCGGTAGTCCGGGGTGATTTCGGAGACTGAGAGAGAAGCGCCATGACTCCTTGGTGATTTCGGAGACTGAGAGAGAAGCGCCAGGTCTCTGGTGTGATTTCGGAGACTGAGAGAAGTGGCAGGACTCCGGGGTGATTTCAGAGACTGGGAGAGAAGCGCTAGCTCTCCGGGGTGATTTTGGAGACTGAGAGAGAAGCGCCAGGTCTCCGGGGTGATTTCGGAGACTGAGAGAGAAGCGCCAGGTCTCCAGGGTGATTTCAAAGACTGAGAGAGAAGCGCCAGGTCTCCGGGGTGATTTCAGAGACTGAGAGAGAAGTGTCAGGACTCCGGGGGTATTTCGGAGACTGAGAGAGAAGCGAGCTTCTCTTCGTGAAAACAACTTGTTGGATGTCGAATGTCAGTCATACATAGGGAATCCATATACTTAGGTTTTACTGTAGTCTAACCGACCAACTCCACAGATAGACCAATCCCCTATATCCATCGCTTTATCTGGGTCCCAAACGAGCGCCCAAACAATGCCATTGTAATGATTTTAAAAAACTCCCTAAGCCAACCACCTCCCTAAATGGACCATTAAAATCGGTCTCATGTTCGGTCAATTTAGAGAGGTTTTACTGTATGTAGTTGTTCTTTTATTTATTTTTAATTTTTTTTAAACTGAAACTGTGTTTACGTGACATCTCAGTGGACGCGGTGGCCGAATCGGTAGAGCACAGGCTTCACGTGTGAAAGGTTGTGAGTTCGAAACCAATGAGTTACAAAATTGATACATATACTCACATAATGCGATACACATCATATATATAATATATAGAACTGATTTTCGTGAGTCAGGGCTGTTCTATTTCAACCGGGGTGGAGGGTTTATTTCAAAATAAATTCACCAGGAGAACACAATTTTGAGGGGGGGGGGGATTCTATTTCACGACACTGGTGTCGCAGTTTCCGCCGTCCGCCAGTTTCCGCAGTACACTTACACTCAAATGCATTGTCAATGGCCGTGAGCAATCTTCATACAGAAAAAGTGAAATATCTCTAAAACCACACCACCTAGAAACAACATCTTTACCAAAAAGATTATATTAAATTTATAAGGTTAGGGTTCTTGATTTCTAATAATTTTGAATAAAACTAATGTTTTGCACTGCACGAACCGTCAAACTCAAGGCATTGTCAATGGTCGTGAGCAATCTTCATACAGAAAATACAGAAAAAGTGAAATATCTCTAAAACCACACCACCTAGAAACAAATCGCTTGGTACACATATCGAAAACATCTTTACCAAAAACATTATATTAAATTTATAAGGTTACTGGTGATGTTCGATTTTGACGCATGCGCAAAAGCGATGCGTACAGCGGAAACTGGCGGACGGCGGAAACTGCGACACTGGCGTCCACCCCTCCAGACGCCGGGTAGGCGGGGGGGTGGGGGTGAGGCGGGGGGGGGGGGGCGCGGGGTGGACGGTATCGGCCGGCCATAGCTCTCCCGTCAACGGACAGGCGCTGGTCCCCGCACTGACGTGTTGTATTGGTCTGTCAGACGCGGGGAACAAGCGTCGTGTTTATTACTTCTGCTGTGTCATACCTCGTGAAGCCCGGCGTTGCCCGCATTGAACATTGGTGTGTAACTGACCGGTGGTTCCAGTTACATGTGTGCCTTATCTTTGTAGACTCTACATCTGCCATGTCATACCTCATGACGCCTGCGTTTAGGCATAGCGCGCACTGAACATTTGGTGGCAATGGTCTGTAACTGACCGATGGTTCCAGTTGGTGTTCTCTTTGTAGACTCTACTTCTGCCATGTCATACCTCATGACGCTGGCGTTTGGGTACGGTGCGCACTGAACATTCGGTGCCAATGGTCTGTAACTGACCGGTGGTTCTAGTTGTGTGTACGCTTATTCTATGTAGACTCTACTTCCGCTGTGTTATACCTCATGATGCTAGCGTTAAGGCACAGCATGCCCTGACCATTCAGGAACTGACCGATGGTTCTAGTTGAATATACAGTTTATCTTTGTAGACTGTACTTCTGCCATGTCATACCTCGTGATGCTGGCGTTTAGGCATGGCACGTGCTGAACAGGTTTCGATGGCAATGGTGTGTAACTGACCAGTAGTTTCAGTTGCCTGTATGCTTTCTCTTTGCCCACTGATTTCCCAGCGGGGCAGCACTATAAAGTCGCCATAAGTGTGCACTGTCACAAGTCGGTACCCATCCTGATATAACCTTACATGTTGCCAGGACATAAAACTCCAACAACCAACCACCCCACCCCACCCCTACCCCATCCCCATCCCCTGCCTCTGCCCCTACCCACACCCACACCCATACCCATTCCCATACACATACACATACCCATACCACTACACATACTCATACCCCTACACATACCCATACCACTACACATACCCATTCCCATACCCATTCCTATACCCATACCCATTCCAATACCCCTACCAATACCCATTCCCATACACATACCTATACCCGTACCACTACACATACTCATACCCCTACACGTACCGATACCCCTACACATACTCATACCCCTACACATACCCATTCCCCTACACATACTACACATACCCATTCCCCTACACATACCCATTCCCATACCCATACCCATTCCCAAACCCACACCCATACCCATATCCATACCCCTATGCATACCCATTCCTATACCCATACATGTACCCACACCACTACACATACCCCTACCCCTACCCCATCACATACACATACCCATACCACTACACATACCCATACCACTACACATACCCATCCCACTACACATACCCATACCCCTACACATACCCCCGTCCTGATATGACCTTAGATGTTGCTAGGAACTAAAACAACAACAAACAAACACATACTCATACCACAACACATACCCATACCCATACCCCTACCTATTCCCATTCCCCTACCCCTACCCCTACCCCACCCCTACCCATACCCCCCCCCCCCTCCCCCCCTGGTTTGTATTCTGACCCCGGTGTTGGCGGTTTCCAGCATGTTCCCATGCTCAGACGTGTAACCTCGCTTCTGCGCATGCGTCAGAATCTAATAAACATGGCCGTAATCGATTAACACTACCCGGGCGACTCGGGTCATCCCAGTCGTCAGAATTTCAAATAGAACACGGCGAGTGGAGTCGACAAATACACGTGCCGTGTGCAAAAAAAGAATAACTTAGATTAATTAAATGGAAATATAGGTAAACCGGCCCATCATAAAATACTTTAAATCCTATTTTGCTGTATTTTTTATCGGTTATTAAAAAAAAAAAAAATTGTCCACCCGAGCGCGGAGAAGCGTATTCGATTATTCGACCCGAGTTTGTAGGATGTGCGCATGCGCCAAGTGTCTCGGGTGATCCGAGTTGATGCGAAATCCGCGCATGCGCAGAAGCAACGGGACACGTCTGAGCACGGGAACACGCTGAAACCGCCACACCGGTATAAAGCAGAGCGCCGGTGTGGCCGTCTCAGCTGCCACAAGGCTGATATGCCAAATGTCGCTTCAGCGTCGTCTGCGCATGCGTCAAAACTGGGCCAGTCTCAAAGGCCGTAATCTCTGTTTTTAATACTTTCAGCGTAAATTGCTCTTAGGTTACATTAAATACTTCAGATCTTCCTCTTCAATCGCGCATTAAGATATTTTTAATCGATCCAATGAAAGCTTTTAAACTTATTTTACAAAAATAAATGCCCCACATAGACATAGCATTGCCGTATTTTACCACCCGCGAAGGGTAAACACTGCAGCAATGCTATGTCTATGCAGAGCATTTATTTTAGCAAAATTAATTTAAAAGCTTTCACTGAGTCGATTAAAAATATATTAATGCGCAATTGAAGAGGAAGATCTGAAGTATTTAATTTAACTTAAGGGTAATTTTCTCTGAAAGTATTAAAAACAGAGATAATAGTGAAAGTTGGGCATGGCAAATCAGCCTTGTGGCAGCTGAGACGGCCACGCGCCGGTCTGTCCAAGCCGCTGGTAACTGCCCGACCCATACCCTCCCCCTCCCCCCCCCCCCCCCCCCCCCCCCCCCCCCCCTCCCGCTGGTTGCTGACTGACCCCGGTATAAAGCGGCGCGCCGGTCTGTCCAAGCCGCTGGTAACTGGCCGACGGCATTAGCTTTTTGTAGTTTTCATTTCCTCTTCGGCGTGCCGACCATTTCGGCTGGTCATTTCCGATTTCATATATCACGGGGCTGTCAGTGCGCATGGCCGGCCCGGCTTCCCCCGGCCCGACTCGCCCCGCATGCCGGCGGATCAGGCCGGGCGAGTTGAAAACGCTCGCCAACCATCTGATCGGGGCGCCTTCTTTAATTTCCTCTCGGCATTTTCTGACATAATTCAGCGTTGATGGAGATTTGTGTCCCCTCATCTATCAGGATATAGGCGCGTGTGGGGGTGGGGTGGGGGTGGGGGTGGAGACTGGGGTGGGGGGTGGGGGGACTGTGTGTGTGGCGTGTTGGGGCATGTTGGTATGTGGGTGGGGGTGTTGGGGTTGGGGTGGGTATGTGGGTGTCTAGTTGGCTGAGTGGTGATGTGGGGGTGTATTGGGTGTTGGGGGGTTTGGGTGTGTTACTGGGTTTGAATGTGTGTGGGTTTGGGTGTTGTATGTTTGTGTGTTGTTTGTGTGTTGGTTGTTTGTGTATCGGGTTGGTTGTGTCGGTTGGTTGTGTGTTTGTGTTGTTTGTTTAGGTGTTGTTTGTTTGTGTGTTGTTTGTTTGTGGTGTGTGTTTGTGTGGTGTTTGTTTGTTATTTGTATGGTGTTTGTGTGGTGTTTGTGTAGTGTTTGTATGGTGTTTGTATGGTGTGAGGTGGGGTTGAGGGTGGCAGCTATCTAACACCAGTGCTATCATCTCCCACTGTAACCATGACAACTGCGTGTTTGTATCATTAACACACCACTCACGAGCCACTCCGAGTCCGAGCACGGCGCGGGTCTCCAGTCACACGCCCTGTGTCATAATTTAAAAGGGTACCCGGTTTAAAACCGGACTCCTCATAATACGCATGATCGTGCATTTCTGCCTGATTGAGATTGTAACCATGTTTAATAACTTGTTAATTGCTTCTTAACTTGTTAGTGCAGAGGATTATATATACAATCGGTCATAATATATTCACTACAATGATTCCTGAAGGAATCCTTGCTTGAGCTCTTCTACAGACAGAAGCAAGCTAGACATTCAGACAAGATTTCAGGCTTGCCATTCGACTTTGACGCATGCGCATTGTGGGGAAAAGAAACCCCGTTTTAAACCGGGTAACCCTTCAAACTGCGACACTTGGCCTCCTGGCAGCAAGCCCGGCACAGTGACCCCGGTGCGTGGATAAAACCCGGTAACTGATGCTGCGTTCATACGGTCCTCGTGAATATGATGAACTTCCCACTTACTGGCAGTGAACATGACCATGTAAACTGAGAGCGTTCATTTGGCAATTCCCAGTAAACACATTTCATGCTGCGCGATAATAGAGGCAAACTAATCGCTTGGTACACATATAGAAAACATCTTTAGCAAAAAGATTATATCAAATTTATAATGTTAGGGTTCTTGATTTCATACCGCACATACCGTGGAAACTGGCGGGCGGCGGAAACTGCGACACCGCCATTTCTTCACGAGTGGTGAGTAAGGAGCAGCTTACAAAATCTCCAGTTCACAGGTGGTGTTCACCAGTTGTGAAGTCACTTGAACGGAATTCACAGGTTGTGAAGTGGGAAACACCATACTCACCAGTTCATATGAACGCAGCATGATCCACAGACCCTCAACAGTGCGACCCGGACTGTTGGTACCCGCACATAATATTAAAGCTGCATAGTCCGATGGTTTTGAATTTCTGGCATTTTCTGAGATAAATACATTATGTTCATCAATATAATCTACTTTACATTAGCTTGAGATAACTTTTAGTTTAAATGGCTAACTTTGGAGATATTTGGAGTGACAACATGGTAAATAATTTTTTTGCAAGCACGCCAAAACTCTTGACACGATAGGCTTCTGCAATAACAGGTTCTATTAAATTGACTCAGTATTTATTGCCTTCTATGCAGCAACAAATGCTTAATAAGTGCATCATTATCTAAATTAGATATGTAGAATCAAATCTACATAATTGCTTTGGTCTTGGAATGTTGATGCTTTTTATCGGACTATACAACTTTAACTCCTCCCGTTGGTGCCTTCAACATTAAAGTTGCATAGTCCGACGGTTTTGAGTTTCTGTCATTTTTCTGAGATAAATATATTAGGTTGATCGTTATAATCTACCTTACTTTAGTTTGAAGTAACTTCTATTTTAAAAGGCTAACTTTTGAGATATTTGAGGTGTAAAGACGCTAAATTAATTTTGGCATGCTTGTCAAAACTATGACCCCCCCCCCCCCCCGTAGGCTTCAGCTGTGCCAGGTTCTATTACATTGACTTAGTGTGCCCTTCTATGTAGCAACACATGGTTAAAGTTGCATAGTCCGATGGTTTTGAGTTTTTGCCATTTTGTGCCTTCATGATGCGACATCTGCATTCAATCATGAGGCTAACCTGGAAGGACAAAGTGACAAATAAGGAAATACTCGAACGGACGGGGCTGCCCTCTATGGAAGATCTTCTGATCAAAAAGAATCTCCGGTGGACTGGACACCTCATGAGGATGTCATCAGACAGGCTACCAAAGCAGATCCTCTACTCTCAACTGTCTTCTGGTTACAGTAAAAGAGGGCGCCCTCGTCTCCGGTTCAAGGATACCATCAAGAGTGACATGAAGCTGAGAGACATTAAGACCGACTCATGGACATCACTCTCACAGCAGAGAGCTTCAGTAGTAACAAGTTCTATTAAATTGATGTATTACATCTATGCAGCAACAAATGACCAAACGGGATGGCCGAATGAATTAGAGCGACCGGCTCCCGTGTCGGTAGACCATGGGATCGTAGGTTCGAATCCTGGTCGAGTCAAACCAATCACTTAAAAATTGATACTTGTCGCTTCCTTGCCAGGCGCTCGGCATTATCAGGATAGGGCAAGGACTGCTTGGCTCAGTGTCAGGATAATGTGACCGAGTGGGATATCAGGTTGTGGTGCTGGTGACCTGGTCTCCCAGTGGGGCAGGACTATAAAAGTCGCCATGAGTGCGCACTGTCACAAGTCCGTACCCGTCCTGATATGACCTTAGATGTTGTTAGGACCTAACACAACCCACAAATGCTTAATAAGTGCACCAGTATCTAAGTTGGATGTGTAAAATCAAATCTAAATAGACGGTTTAGTTTTGAAAGTTTAAATGTTTTCATCGGACTAGGCAACTTTAATGAATGCACCCAGTATTCTAAGTTTGGTATGTAGGTTCAAAGTTCAAAGTTCAAAAAGTTCAAATCTAGATAAGTGCTTTGCTTTTGAAAAGTTGATTCATTCACCGGACTATGCAGGTTTAAATTAACCTGGTGGAGCAGCTCTATGAGGTGTACCAGGCCAGGGCGGGGGCGGGCGGCGGGGGCGGGGCGAGCTGCTCGGGGGGCGGCAGGGGGCGCCACTGAGGACGCCCTCCTCCACTCACCGGCCACCCGTGTAATTTGGTTAAGACCAGTTTGACCCGGCTCCGGCCGCCGCAACCCGCCCGGTCGCAGAGGGCTTACGTCCGGCCGACAGACTCATTTCCTGGGCCCGGCCTAGCAGCGGTGGTCGGGCCGGGGATCCGGGACCTGTTAATGAAGGATTAATAAATCATAGTTGGCTTGCGTGCCGCTAGTACACCCGGCCAAACCCCGGCCAAACCCCGGGCACACCCCGCGCCGGCGGGGGCCGGGCGCCGGTTGACGGGGGCCGGGCACCAGCACAGTGGGAGAGGGAATGAGGGAGAGGGAAGGAGGGAGAGGGG
>CM059193.1:16779922-16829260 GCA_030323885.1 Branchipolynoe longqiensis | reverse complement strand
TGGTATAGATGATGGATAACTGTTGTTTTCCCGAGGTAGAAGCCTCAGGTAGACGTGGGCTAGGGAGAAGGAAGCACGTGAGGTACCAGCAATTTTAACCTACTTATTCAGGATAAAAATGATCTTTCAATACAATGGATACTTTGATTTTCCCGTAACGGTACACCAACGGGATAGACGTGGCAGGGCGTGGTGGGTGGGCCCTAGCCCACGTCTACCCGAGGCTTCTACCTCGGGAAAACAACAGTTATCCATCATCTATACCCAGGTAAGATTCGTATAACTATACTATTTTACCTCGGTATACAGCCTCAGGCTAGCCTCAGGCTAGGGAGACCTTTACATAATTCATTTTTATCATTAATATCATCCATTCTTATATAATATTCAACGTTTTTGTTCTCACCTATTCTTGTTAGTTGGCGAGCAGGTGCTTTGCAATGCCGGTAGGCTTTTCTAGTCGCTTGGTTGTATGTTTTGCAATCGACTTCGCCGTCTTCTCAGCCCTGCATGGTAGTATTCTTTTCACAGAAACACCTAGCAACCGTGCCTTGGAGACCATGGCACCTCTAGTTGAGTGGGATGAGTATTTGCTCGTATCCACTCCAGCCAATTTCAACACCGTAATTGTCCATCTGGCAAGGGTGACTCGTGAAATTGCCTTATGTGGCTTTATAAAGCTCACTAATAGTTGTTGTGATGCACGTAAATCCTTTGTCTTAGATATATAAGCCCGTATGGCTGACACAACACATAATTTCCGATCATTCGGAAAGCAGTCTAAGTGAACCGTAGATAAAGGGTCACCTAACGTGTTCGATTTGAGCAATTGTGCTAAATCAAACATAGCTTGTTTCTTGTCTATTTCTAATCCAGTTAAGGATAAAGCAACAATCGTCTGTCCTCTGTGTCCCGTTACTAATAATAACAGAACCGCGACCTTAAAACCTAATTGTTTTATATCTAACCACGAGTTGTGAGGCCAAGCCTGAAACAACTTAAATACTATAGACACATCCCAAAACCGACTATACTTTGGTTTTGGAGGATTCCTTTGATGAATTGAACGAAGTAGATAACAAAGAACATAATGTTTTCCAACTGTTTCGCCATCAATTCTCGGTAATATGATTGATAACGCACATCTTGCCGCATTGATCGACCCAAAGGATAGTCCTTCATCCTCTAGAGAACGAAGAAAACGAGCTACTTGCGAAATTGTTTGATTTGTTGGCTTAACTTTCATTAACAAACAATGTACACCCCATTTCTTTGAATAGGATGTGTACATTTTGACAGTTCCTGGCCTCCAGGCATCAGATACTATCCTATTCTCAGTAATTTTGTCCAATCCAAATTGCTGCAGCTGTTTCCTTAGAAAAGGAATGCCAAAAGGGGCGTCGTTGACACATCGCCGTGAACCACTAGCGGTCCGTGGTGTGTCAGATTCCCGAGTTTTCTTGGGAATCGTATATGTTCTTTTGCCAGTTGTGAAACTGCTGGCAGCCAAGGTTGCGTGTCCCAATCGGGCACCACCAGTATAGCATGTGTCCTTTCCAAACCGATTTTCCTGACAACTCCGCTGATAATGCTAAACGGTGGGAAAATATAAAAATAATTATTTTCCCAGATAATAGCAAATGCATCTACTTTCCAAGCCTCCGGTTCAGGATGCCAAGAAACATAACAAGGTAATTTGTTATTATTTCGTGATGCAAACAAGTCAACTTTAGGTGTACCCCATTTTTTACAAATGAAGTTAAACAAAGGTGTAGAGAGAGACCATTCTAAATGGTCATGGAAATTTCTACTTTTATGATCTGCAAGTGTATTTTGTGACCCTGGAATATGTGCTACAGTCAGCCAGACTTGTTGAGCCTGTGCCCAGTTCCAAATCAGTTTAGACAACTGATTGCAAGGTTTGATTTGGTTCCACCCATGTTACGAATATATGCCATGGCAGTAGTATTATCGGTTAGTATTGTAACTTGTGATTTATGTACCTTTACTAAACTACATAAGCCCAGATAAATAGCACGCAATTCTAGCGCATTAATATGGTCTGATTTTTCATCATCAAGCCATCTACCTCCTGTTGTGACCCCATCTCGATGAGCTCCCCAACCTTCTAACGAAGCATCAGTAGTAATTACCGTATTAGGTTCCGCCATGCGGATTGGATTTGGTGAACTTGATATGTGTTGCATCCACCATGCAATATCCTGTAGCCCTTCTTGCGAAATAAACATCTTTCGCTCAAAATCCCCTTTAGTTCGTGTTAACGCAAAATTTTTATCTATTTCTAGAGATTTAATATGGGCCTTCCCGTATAGAATAGCGGGTGCATACGATATCATTATCCCAATAAGGACTGCGACCTGTCTAATTTTAGGTTTTGGTAACTTAATAAGCTGGGTCGCTGTATTCATAAACTTAATTAGTTTTTGTTCTGTTATCGACACTGTAAGAGACTGTGTATCCAGAATAAACCCTAAACATTTAAATTGTTTTGTTGTTTTAAACACTGACTTTTGTGGATGTACATAAAACCCCAATTTAGTAAGTAATGCACATAAATCCAAAACTGCATTCCCACAATCAATTTGTGTTGATGCTATAATAAAGGAATCATCTATGTATGGAAACATTATATGACCTTTCCGCGCCATTACTGAGAAAACGGGTTTAAGCAGTTTAGTGAATAAACGAGGGGCACAAGCTAAACCATTCGGCATGCAGGTAAACTCATAGAGTTGGTTATCCCAAAGAAACCGAAGAAATTTTCGGTCTTTTTCCCTTATGGGAAGCGTATAATATGCATCTTGTAAATCAACACTAGCCATCCACGCATCTGGCGTAATCAGATCTCGTGCCGTATCTAGCGAGAACATTTTAAAATGTCGATATTCAACCATTTTATTAAGGATTGTTAAATCCAGAATCATTCGAACCTCGCCATTAGGCTTTGGTCTCGAGAAGATGTTTGAAATAAACTCTCCTGAACAGTATGTCACTTTTTGTATAATTCCTTTCTCAAAGAATTTGTGTACCTGTTTAGTTAGTGCCTCTCGTTCAACCGGTTCAATGTTATAAGGAAAAGGTATTCTGCCTTGTACCGGAATTTGTGTGAAGGGAATGTGAACACCCCTAACTATTTGTAAAATTTCTTGGTCACTAGTAATTTTGTGCCACTCAGAAATATGATTATTAATATTACCAGCCACAAAGTTGCTTACAGTTTGTGTGGTTTTAGAGGCTGGAAGGACTTGTAACATTTGTGTTTCAACCTCTACTTGGACCCGCCCCTGGGGAAGGGTCTCGGCGAGTTGACACCTCGGCCCAGTGGCCGTGCAGTGTTGTCGGTCCAGCCTGAGCGAGCGCCCCGGCCCCGAAAAGCTTGACCGAAGTTTGAGCCCGGTCTGGTTCCCCTGGTGAACCGCCGTGGACGAAAATCCCCTCGTGACCTTTTGAAACGAGGAGTTTCCTGTTTCTTTTTACCATCCATGTTTTTGCCACTCTTGGCTGCAGTTTCTACCTCTTTATAGAGGTATTGTAGTTGACCGCCAAACATTTTCGTGTTATCTAAAGGTTTCCCTTTAATCGGCTCTGGAGCAAGAAAGAGCGTAAACTCTTTCCCATCATTATCGGTAACCTTCTTTGAGCGAGCCACTTCTTTGCCAGCATTTGTGCAAACTGACTTGAAGACATTTTCATATCTTCGATACGACAGGTAATACCTGCCGCCGCCAACAATGCAATGCCTTTGTCCATCGTCTTAGCCAAAGACGAGAACTTATTTTCCCGTTGCATTCTGTTTGCTACAGGAGCAATAGCTGTTAGGGTACCAAGCACCGCCTTATGCACTGTGTGCAACACACCCTCAAATCTCTTACGGTCCTCCGTCATATTGACATTTCGATCCATCTCCTTAATGATGGAGTTGGGAACACCTTTAATGCCTGTTAACTCATCTGATAACTTGGAAATAATCTCCGCCGGTTTAAACGTGCGGAAATGGCCATTAATGTTCTCCCGCATAAGCGTAGTGGTTTTCACACGCTTAGCCCTTGGCTTCTCCACTTTCTTAGCCACTTTGCCCCCAATGGCAGCATAGACACCTTCATATCGCGTGTCTGAGTCCGATTCCGTGGAAGTGGAATCCGTGGACGAGTCGGAAGAAGAAGACTCTTTCCTCTTCTTCTTCTTCTTCTTGGACTTGGTCTTGCGCTTTTTGTGAAGTCCCGTCCTCCCCCTTTCCTTGGTGAAATCATCACCAGAAGAAACGATATGTTTCTTCTTCTTCCTCCGTTTAGGAGAAGGAGGAGGAGCCCTAAGCTCCATCTCTGAGTCTGTCTCTGAGAAATCCTCCAAAGCTCCGTTTAGGAGAAGGAGGAGGAGCCCTAAGCTCCATCTCTGAGTCTGTCTCCGAGAAATCCTCCAAAGAAGACTCCTCTTGAACACTCGGCATTCGCCGTTTACAAGACACCGGTGGTTTGAGAGCCATTATATGACTCTCCATCGCCGCAAACCGCGTCTCCCAATTTTGAGCCGCGGCGCCGTCAGGCACTATGTCCTCCTCAGAGAGAATATGCGCCCCGGGCTGTGTCGAAGGCCCTGCCGACAACACGGGTGAGGAGTCGTACTCCTCGTCCCCTCCACTCGGAACACGCCCCTCGGCTGCTGCTGCACCGCGCTTACTCCGCTTCGTGGCCATCGGGAGCTGAAACAAAGATTTTTGGTCAGTCCCGGTATATATATATGTCACAATATGGTTGTTTCAAACTCATTTGGACATCTATTGGTGTTAGAGAACGTGTTTATACCGTTATAACACAGGCGTAATAAGCTAAATTTGTGCGTGGGTTGTGGGTCAAGCCCAAACCTTACGCGGGGTCGGGACCAGTGTATCGGCCCGCCCATCCCTCTGTTCCGCACACTTCTCCCACCTGTGACTACTACGTCAACAAGTTGGAGAAAATGCTACGAAACTCGGAGAAACGCCTGAAAAAGTTTTGTGGGGAGTCTATAAAAGAAACCCAGGAGCATCTCCAACATTACTCTCTATTAGAGTACGAGAGAATTTCCACAGGAGACGAGGCAGAGCCCACATCTCTACCCATAATCACACGGTGACTCGGGTGTTGACAGAACCGCTAATGATCGGTTTCAATCCTTCGAGAAGGAATTCTATCCTTGGTTTTTTATAACCAAATAACTCGTCCAAAATGGACCAAAGAAAGTCTAAACTTTCCATAATGATGCTCTAATGCATCATGATTAAGCTAACCACAGTTTTTATGATACTTACTGCGTATTAGCTTGTATGTAGACTAAATTTGCCGGAGCAACCCAACGACACGTAATCCAGTCGTGAGTTGTATATGCTAATTGCTGGTACCTCACGTGCTTCCTTCTCCCTAGCCTGAGGCTAGCCTGAGGCTGTATACCGAGGTAAAATATATACATATCCACAGGTTTCTATATATGTAATAATAGCCAAAATAGCTCAATAGCCGTTCGTAGTAGCCATTCTCACATTGTGGAATTCGTGAAGCCTTGGCTCTTCACTCGCCATGTGCTTCCTCCCTACACATATAAATTGATCAGACGTAACACCCCCATCACACCAAACTAGTTCTCAAAACGTCTGACCACGTTCTAAACCGGGCTGTGGTTGGGAGAACGTGGCTTCAACAAGATTTTGGGCATGCTCAAAGTTCTGGGGCACCATTCCATTCTAGCCCATCCATTCCGTTCATAAAAAGACCGTAAAAAGTTGCTACTACGTCCATTCCGTTCGTACACAGTTTGAGTCCGTTCAGCAACATTTTCAAGAACGTAGTGAGAACTAGTTTGGTGTGACGGGGGCATTAAGCAAATAGAGAAGTTAACTTAAACTCGGCAATATCAACCGGTATGGGACGTCCCATGTAGTCTGAGTCTGATTGTGCAATATATATAAATAATGCGCTGTCAGCACAATTTAGGGTATTTAAATTTTGATGCGTCACGCAGGCCCCCGCTTTGATGTGCACCATCAATATCTGGGGAAGAACGGGCGCGCTTATCTGGAAGGAGTACAGCTGGTTGGTTCATTGTTGGAGTTTTACATCCTGGCAACATCTAAGGCCATATCAGGACAGGTACCGACTTGTGACAGTGCACACTCATGGTGATTTTATAGTGCTGCCCCACTGGCAAATCAGGCCGTCAGCACCATGACCCGATATCCCAATAAGTCACATTATCCTGTCTCTACACTGAGCAAACCAGTCCTTGCCCTATCCTATTAATGCCGAGTGTCAGGCTAGGAAGCGACAAGTATCAATTTTATAAGTCATTGGTTTTACTCGATCCGGATCGAGGTACGCGCTCTACCGATTCGGAGACGGCGCCCGGTGTGCAGCTAGCTAACTGTACGTGTAGAACTAGCTGACTGAGGGCTTACACTGGTTACTGTTTGTTTGTTTGTTTGTTTGTTTGTTTATTGTTGTTTTACGTCCTAGCAACATCTAAGGTCATATGAGGACTGGTACCGACTTGTGACAGTGCGCACTCATGGCGACTTTATACCCTGACCTGGGATCCCACTCAGTCACATTATCCTGACACTGAGCACACCAGTCCTGGCCCTCTCCTAATAATGCCGAGCGCCTGGCTAGGAAGCGACAAGTACAAATTTTTAATCATTGGTTTGACTCGACCAGTGTTCGAACCCACGACCCCACGATCTACCAGCACGGGAGACGGACGCTCTAACTCATTGAGCCATCCTGTCTGGTCACTGATTACAGAGATACCTGCTTCACAGTGGCCCCCGCCGACTGATAACATTCCGTAACAACAACTCGCTGTCACCAGGGCAGGGCAGCGATAAGGCGGGGTGTGAAGGGCCCGGTGCTGACTTCCGGTATTGCACAAAGCGCCCTCAACCGGCGATACTCATCTCCCACACCTCTCCGTCACCATCACACACCTCTGCCTCCCCTGTGCCTCCCCTGTGCCTCCCCTCCGCCTCACCTCACCTTGCCTCACCTGTGCCTCACCTCGCCTCACCTGTGCCTCCCCTGTGCCTCCCCTGTGCCTCCCCTGTGCCTCCCCTGTGCCTCCCCTGTGCCTCACCTCTGCCTCCCCTGTGCCTCCCCTGTGCCTCACCTCTGCCTCCCCTGTGCCTCACCTCTGCCTCCCCTGTGCCTCACCTCTGCCTCACCTCTGCCTCACCTCACCTCTGCCTCACCTCACCTTGCCTCACCTGCCTCACCTCGCCTCACCTCTGCCTCACCTCGCCTCACCTCTCCCTCACCTCACCTCTGCCTCACTTCGCCTCACCTCACCTCACCTCTGCCTCACCTCTGCTCTCCCTCATTTCATCTCTGCCTCACCTCACGTCCATCTCTCCGACACCTGTCTCACCTCTCCGTTACCTCCCCATCACCTCTCCCTCACCTCTCCTCCACCGCTCCGTCACCTGTCTCATCTTTCCGTCACCTCGCCCCCAAACCCCCCACCTCTCCGTCACCTTTCCCGCATGTTTCCGTCACCTCTGCCTCACCTCTGCCCTCACCTCCCCCTCACATCTGTCCCACCTCTGCCCTCACCTCCCCCTCACCTCTGTCCCACCTCTCCCTCACCTCTTTCGTCACCTCTCCCGAAACTCCCATGCGCATTTCCCTCACCTCTCCTGCAAATCTCCCCGCACATATGCAGAGGTCAAGCACATGTGGCCAGCCAATTTGTTCATCAGAAACCCGCCTTGTCGCCTGAATCGACAAAAGTATTGTCAAACTTCCCCAAATCGACAAAAGCATTCTACTTATTTTAATACCTTTCAGTGATGAGTGTAATATTTGTTTATCCAAAATAATTCCTCAGCGAAGATTCGCCCTATCTGATATTATTTCGAGGTTTGATTTGTGTATCACACTATTATAATCTATATTGCTTTGCTATCTGTGCTTTCCATCATGCATGTTTCAGCGACTGTAGTCTGTCTCACCCTGGCCTTTTCCACAGAGGTCGCCACTGTGCTCATTTTAAAGGCCATGCACAGAGATGCATGAGTTTTCTGTTATTATCACTCACTTTTTTTGGTGCCAATCAGAACAATGTCATGAGCAAAATGGACATTTATGTGCCCTTTGCATTGCATGCAGAGAGAAAATAATTTATTATGCCATATATATTACTTTGGTATGTTGCAAATATGTCAATGAGTTATTCTGGATTTAGAAAATATTGGGAAAGTGATATTTAATGGGATAATCTGAGTTCAAATTGAATAATTTGATTTCTTCTTGAAAAAACCCCACTCCACTTCACATACATTGCCATCTTATATTACAAATCATATACATTTGCTTAAGACTGGAATGGAGAGCTTATTTTCTAAATGATGTTGGATAGCACATTGTATGAAATGAGTTATGTTAGTTTTAGCAACTTCATATCAATGAGTGATATTAGGCGCATTTCTCATAGGCATAACTACAGTGGTTTCTGTTGTTACTCTCACAACACTGTCTCCAGGGCAGGTTTCTAAGCAATCCATTAGAAAAAGTGTTGGGAAGCTGGGTTGATATACCCACATCATTTTACAATCGAATATGATAAATAAATTATATAAGATAATAATTATAAATGTTCATCTATCATAGCCCCTAATTTAAACATCTGTATGTGCAGTGGTGATAGATAGTCCTAAAATCATTGTGTTTGAATCATTTTGAACACTACTCTGTTTACAAAAGTATTAGTTCAGCAATTTGCCACTAGGTTCCGCTATTGACCTCTGTGCAGGACCCATGTGGAGGCACAGAGGTAGCACCTAGCAGAAACCATGGATACTGGAACCTGACTAGCCCATAAGCATATTCAGCGCTGAAAGGAGAGCGACAACCAGCCATGCACGTTTGAACTCTTCTGAGCTCATTTAAACTTTTCGGAAATGGACTTTCCTCTTCTCGTTTTCATGAGAACTCAGTGTCAGCCATAGGGGGCAGCCATTTGCAATCGAAAAGAACTGCTCTCATTGGCTCAAATTATGGAAAGGTCCCAATCAAATACATTTTTTAGTAGTTTCTTTTTCAGACTTCACTGTGGTGTTCTCTGTGGCGGAGTGGTCAGAGTGTCTGACTTTTTTCTAGGTTGAACTCCTAATCTGAAGGTCAGTGGTTCGATTCTCCGTGCCCCCACCTCTGCCGCTTTGGATTTCCACCGCTGTGTAGAACTTACAGCGTCATCAAAGGCCAGTTGCTCTCAGACCATGTCTGTGTGGTGTGGGAGGTTAAAAATCCCTTGGGTCGGTAAAAGTGTAGGCTCGGGCTTTCTATCGACAAACTGTCTAATGGTGAAAACAAGTCTATTCAGACTTATCCATGATAGGCAGTATAAATCTTCAACAACATACTTCTGTTTAAATCACACGATATCAGTACTTAAAGAATGGGAAGCTCAGCTCAATATGGGACAGTGGTCACCCGTTTTTCCTCCTTTCATCGCGGTGGACCCTTCTCGACTAGTCCTACCCCCTCATCCTCTATGCAGTTTATACTTCACTCCGTCACGCTCCACTGGTTCCCAGACTTACTTACACCTCCATACGACAGGCAATGTCTGAAGGGTGTTCATGTGGAAAGGTCCGAATTACAAAACGCTGCACGGCACTACAACTTAGTACAAGTTCTGTTGGTTAGGCCTAGTAAATCAAGTAGGTGGTGTGAGGTGGTGTGAGGTGGTGTGAGGTGGTGTGAGATGGTGTGAGATGGTGTGAGATGGTGTGAGGTGGTGTTAGGTGGTGTGAGGTGGTGCGAGGCGGTGCAAGGTGGTGCGAGGCGGTGTGAGGTGGTGTGAGATGGTGTGAGGTGGTGTGATGTGGTGTGAGATGGTGTGAGGTGGTGTGAGGTGGTGTGTGATGGTGTGAGGTGGTGTGAGATGGTGTTAGGTGGTGCGAGGTGGTGCGAGGCGGTGTGAGGTGGTGTGATGTGGTGTGAGGTGGTGTGAGGTGGTGTGATGCGGTGTGAGGTGGTGTGAGGTGGTGTGAGGTGTCTCACTGTCAGGATACTGTGACTGAATGGGATATCGGGTCATGGTGCTGGTGGTCTGATTTCCCAGTGGCGCAGCACTATAAAAGTGACCATGAGTATGAGTGTGCACTGACACAAGTTGGTATCCGTCCTGATATGACCTTAGATATTGCCAGGATGTAAAACTACAACAACCAACCAACCATGTAACCGCATTTGTCATATATGGAGAGTTGGTGATCCATAATGAAGCCCATTACTAGGTAGACACAACCTGTTCAGTCGCACATGCCTCCTGTACACAAGGGCAATAAAAGTCATATTCTGTCCTGAACATAATTACAGGTGACATTTAGTGCCCACAGATGACTTCATAATTGAAAAAGAAAAACAGCTTCCGTGAAACCCCACTCTCCACACCAGTTCTGAACTCGAAAGCCATATAAGATTTCTTAAAAGCTACTGAACCTTTCAGATGTTATCTCTAATTGCGACGACTTAATATGTTTTCTAAAATAGGGACCATATGGGGGGACCTTGTCCTCATCGATGGGAAGTCAGCCATGTTGCAATTACCACACTCCAGGGACCCTTCACCTGTCTGTAGGAGTCACAAGGGCACGGCAGGTAGGGGCAGGCAGTGCCGGTCAGTCAGAAATCTGACTTCATTCAGTCTGTTGTCACACTACGATGTATGGTGACGGCGTGTGTGTAATGTGTCGAAATAATTTGAAAATAAAAATAGGTCGAGATACGGCGACCTATGCTAACCTATGCCGAGCGTACTCGACCTATTCCCAACCTTTATGTAACCTATGACGCCGTATGCCGACGTGTTGGTCAAAATTTGCATAGGTCGGCATAGGCTAAGGCCATACGTCGTAATGTGACAGACAGCCAACACGCTGGGCAAATGCTCGCAATACGCTCGCAATACGCTGGGCAAATGCTCGCAATACGCTCGCAATACGCTCGTAATACGATCGCAATATGATCGCAATACGATCGCGGTACGCCAGCACACGTTAGATGCCAGTTAGACGTAAGCTAGGTGTACGCTATATACGCCAGAGATACGCGGAGGACGCAGGTTCAACATACGGCCAACCTATGCCGACCTATCCCTAACTTATGCATAACCTATGCCGGCGTATGTCCAGCATATGAGAAAAGTGTGAGACACACGCCGGCATAGTTTTAAATATTGAACATGCACAAACAATTTTCGGCGGCTCGCCATACGCCGACCTATGAAAAGCATATACGATCTATGCCCAACCTATGCGTAACCTAGGACGGCTTATGCCGACGTGTTGGTCGAAAAGCGCATAGGTCGGCATATGTGAACGCCATAGGTCATAGTGTGACAGGCCCTTTATATTGCTTTTCAATGGATTGCATTGACAGCTGAGGATATATTGCTGATACTTGATAGCAACCAACACGAAAATGTTGGCGACTAGCATAAGCAATCCACTTAGAGTTGCATAGTACGTTTTAAAAAAAACTAAGTTTCTGTCATTTTTTTACCTAAATATAGTCGGTTGAACATTATAATCTACCTTACTTTAGTTTGAAGTAAGTTTGATTTTAAATGGCTAACTTCAGAGATGTCTGAGACATAAAAATCCCCAATTAAAGTTGCATAGTCCGATGGTTTTAAATTTCTGTATTTTTTCTGAGATAAATATATTAGATCGATCACTAGTATCTACTTTACATTAGTTCAAAGTTACTTTTATTTTAAATGGTAAACTTTTGAGATATTTTGAGTGCAAACATGGAAAATTAGTTTTGGCAAGCTTGCCAAAACTCTGACACCATAGACTTCTGCAGTAACAGGTTCTGTTAAATTGACTCAGTATTGCCTTCTACGCAGAAACAAATGCTTAATAAGTGCATCAGTATCTAAGTTAGATATGTAAAATCAAATCTAGATAATTGGTTTGGTTTTGAAAATTTGATATTTCATCGGACTATGCAGCTTCAATATTGGTGTACTTGTTAAAAGTCTGACTCTCACAGGCTTCAACAGTAAAAGGTATTAAATTGACTCAATATCCCTTCTATGTAGCAATAAATACTTAATAAACACGCCAGTATCTAATTTGGATATGTAGGCTAAAATCTCAAGAAGTTTGTTTGTTGTTGTTTTACATCCTAGCAACATCTAAGGTCATATCAGGATGGGTACCGACTTGTGACAGTGTGCACTCATGGTGACTTTATAGTCCTGCCACACTGGGAAATCAGGCCGCCAGCACCATGACCTGATATCCCACTCAGTCACATTATCCTGACACTGAGTGAAACCAGCCCTTGACCAATCCTAGTAATGCCGAGTGCCAGGCTAGGAAGCGACAAGTATCAATTTTTAAGTCATTGGTTTGACTTTGACTCAACCAGGGTTCGAACCCACGATCTCATGGGTTCGGATCCCCCGATCTCGCAAAACAGCGGACGGACACTCAACTCATTCGGTCACCCCATCTGGTCTCTTTAAGAAGTATTTTACCTTAGAAAATATTATACTTTTATACTTGTATAATGCGATAAAAGCATCAAATTTTCAAAAGCAAAACACTTATCTAGGTTTGGTTTGAACCTACATAAAGTGCCTGTCACACCTTACCGGATTGAGCAACGGACATAACCGCACAAAGAATTTGCTAGTCTGGTGGTGTTCAGTATCAAAATGTACCGAAATGGGTCGAAATGTTCCAATGGCCGCCGGATGAAACGGACGCTAAACGGACGAGGAAGTACGGATGAGAACCGGACGAGAACCGGACGGCAATCGAATGTCAAACGGATGGACCGAACACCAAACGGACACATACCGGACTGATCACCGACGTGCCGAAAACATATACTGACCAAATTCCTGCAACACCGTCAACGGACTCTGCAGGAAGCAAACCGGAGACATAACGGATGGGTACCAGACATGAAATCGACAAAACAGACAAAACGGACTAAACAGACTTAAATCGGACACCACCCGTACACTTCAGTCCAGCGGTGTCCAGTACAAGTTTTGGGCATGTTCAAAACTTGACACCCTACACACCGGACACCACTGGACAGATAACGGACATGCCGGATGCCAACCGTATATAAACCGTACATTGACGTATTTCACCGGACAGTGTCCCGTTTCTGTCCGTTTCTCCAATCCGGTGATATGTGACAGAGCCTTTACCAAATTAGCACTTATTTAAGTTATTAAGTATGTTCTGCTATATGTAAAGAGTATGTACGCCCTTATATATAGCAGAACATACTATGTCAATTTAATTGAACCTGTTACTACTGAGGCCTAGAGGGACAGAGTTTTGGCAAGCATGCCACAATTAATTTGGCATGTTTAGTGTTCAAATATCTCAAAAGTTAGCCACTTTAAATCAAGATATATTTCAAACTAATGTAATGTAGATTGCAACAATCAACCTAGTAATATATTCATCTCAGTAAATGATAAAATCTCAAAACCACCAGACTATAATTTAAACAAAACTGGTGTTGCAAACCGAATATAGATTTAACCTTGACGCGGCTTTTTAAAATCAACTTCCGGTGTCACAAAGCGTACATCCTTTGAGTCTACACTCTTGCCCCATTATCCATTTTAGTAAGCAACCACCTTAGTAAGTGGCCACTTTAGTAAGCGGACACCCACCATATTCATTTTTTCTTCAGCTATGAGAAATTGACTACTTTATCTTACACACCGAACAGAGCTGAGATGCCATGCAGAGATTATCCCAGTGGTTAGAGTGTCGCTTCCGGTACGGCAGGTTATTGCACCCCCCCCCCCCTGTCCTAAATCCTTGACTAAATCAAGCAACACACTCAAATAATAGCAATGTATTTATTGCCTTACGCTCGATATTATTAGGATTCTGCATAAACAAGTTGGATCAGCGTCAGGCTCAGTGGCATATCGGATCATGGTGCCGGCAGCGTTGTATCCCAGAGGGGTAGCCATATAAAGCTGCAATCAGTGCAGACTGCTGTAAGTATAATAAACCAGACCTGGCATGCCCTCAGATGCTACTAGGACATATATACCGGACTGGACGCAGTGCCTGAATCGGTAGAACGCAGAAAGTCGGGAATTTGATTCCCGGCCGAGTCAAACCAATGACGTACAAGTTACAAAATTGATACTTGTGGCTTCCTAGCTTGGTGCTCGGCATTAATAGGCTATAGGGGCAATGACTGGTTAGTGCAGTATCGGGATAATGTGACTGAATGGAATAACCGCTCATGGTGCCAGTGGCCTGCTGTCCCAGTGAGGGCGGCACTGTAGAAGTCGCCATGAGTGTGCACTGTCACAAGTCAGTACCCGTCCTGATAGTGATAATGATAGGACCTTAGATGTTGCCAGGACGTCAAACTCCAACAAACAACCAAACTAGGATGCATAGCCTGGTCAATTAAGTTTGTTTGTTGTTTTACGCCCTAGCAACATCTAAGGTCATATCAGGACTGGTCAATTAATGAATGAATCAAACTCAGACGGCCCCAAGATGCTGCCGCCATCTTGGCGCGCCCCGGTGTAACCTATGTGTATGTGGTGGTGGCGGTGGGGGGTGGGGGGGGGGGGGGCTACCTCCTCCCCCCACCTCTGTCCCCGCCGTGATGCGGCGCTCCGCCGGGTCGGGTTCCCAGCACGGCGGGTAATCGTCACCTTGGGGGAGACGGGGTAATTCTCAGCGCCCGCCCGGCCAGCCGCCCGGCTACCCGTCCGGCTACCAGGCTACCTGCCCACCCGCCCGGCTACCCGCCCGCCTGTCAGCCCCTGACACGCGATAGCTGGGTTTCATTGCCACTCAGCAATTTATTACCTCCTTTTCCATACGCACACCCATCAGGATCTGGGATCATGCTACAACAAAAAAAAAGAAAACAAAAAAAAGAGGGGGGGGAAGGACATGGAGGTGGCGCGGGGGGGGGGGGGGCACTCAAGGTAAAACAAACACTCAAACCGTCTATTTGGACATGTGGACAGTTTGAACTCTGTAACTGTAACTGACTTTATTACTTATTTCATAATTAGTAAGTCCTTATCTCACTCTCAGCTACTGGTCACGTGATCACCTTATCAGCTGGCTGGGCGATTAACAGACATTCCATATGTGGATTAGGTTATTTCACTTTCAAGTATACGATGTATATATTAATGGTGGCGCTTAATTTAGTTCAATATGCTGGCAAATTTCTTTTGTTGGGTTGTTTGTGGTTTTTTTTTTCTCCCAAATAAAGGTATTTTATTCATCTGAGCAATCCTTTTGTCATCGCAGTTACCGATGATCTGGCATCAGTTACAACAATTGGGATCAGATAATGAATACGCAGGGATCTGTATCTCTTCTCATTATTCTCAGCTCCTGACCCAGATTAATTAGTTAGGGCTTCTCTCTTAGCAACATATCAAGTCACATCAGGAGTGAATATTTTCCTGTTTGCGTAATACCGCTTCCCAATTGACATGACCGCACACTACGAAATGATAGCAAACTCACTCATTATATAGTATCCGCAAACCAAGCCAACTATAACCAGTCCTATTTTGGCAATGCTCATTACCAAGCAGGGTATCAGCAGCCAGTTGTGTCATAGCAATGTTCAGTATCAAGCAGGGTACCAGCAAGCAACCCGCTGTGTCCTGGTAATGTTCAGTATCAAGCAGGGTACCAGCAAGCAACCCGCTGTGTCCTGGTAATGTTCAGTATCAAGCAGGGTACCAGCAAGCAACCAGTTGTGTCCAGTCAATGCTCGGTATCAAGCAGAGTGGGCAGCACTATAAAATCGCCATGAGTGTCTGCTGTCACAGGTCGGTACCCATCCTGATATCACCTTAGATGTTGCTAGAACGTAAAACAACAAACAAAAACATTCCCATTTGCCGTTAACAATCGGTCTGTAATGTAGCAGTCACACTACGACGACAAGGGAGGGACGACAGCCCGTCGGCTGGGATTTTGTGAAATCCCGACGACCTATGCAAATTCGGGCTAAGTTGGACGACAATCGGACGACATCCGGACGACATCGGGACAACAGACGGGACGACAGCGGGACGACAGCGGGACGACAGTGTCTGTGTGTCTGTGTCTGTGTGTGTGTGACTCTGTGTCTCTGTGTCTGTCTCTATGTGTGTGTCTGTGTCTCTGTGTGTCTGTGTCTATGTGTGTGTCTGTGTCTATGTGTGTCTATGTGTGTCTATGTGTGTGTCTGTGTGTGTGTCTGTGTCTGTGTGTGTGTGTCTGTGTCTCTGTGTGTGTCTCTATGTGTGTGTCTGTGTATCTGTGTGTCTGTGTCTCTGTGTGTGTCTGTGTCTATGTGTGTCTATGTGTGTATATGTGTGTGTCTGTGTGTGTGTCTCTGTGTGTGTCTGTGTGTGTCTGTGTCTGTGTCTGTGTGTGTATGTGTCTCTGTGTGTGTGTCTGTGTCTCTGTGTGTGTCTGTGTGTGTGTCTGTGTGTGTCTGTGTGTGTCTGTGTCTCTGTGTGTGTCTGTGTCTCTGTGTGTGCCTGACTCTGACTCTCAGTCTGACTCTGACTCTCAGTCTGACTCTGACTCTCACTCTCAGTCTGACTCTCAGTCTGACTCTGACTCTCACTCTCAGTCTGACTCTCACTCTCACTCTCAGTCTGACTCTGACTCTCACTCTCAGTCTGACTCACTCTCACTCTCAGTCTGACTCTCACTCTCACTCTCAGTCTGACTCTCACTCTCACTCTGACTCTCACTCTCAGAGACACAGAGACACACAGAAACACAGAGACACACACAGAGACACACACACAGAAACACAGAGACACACACAGAGACACAGACACACACATAGACACACATATACACACACACAGACACACACATAGACACAGACACACACATAGACACAGAGACACACACAGACACACACATAGACACAGACACACACATAGACACACACATAGACACAGACACAGAGACACATACATGGAGAGAGAAGCAACTACAGCTTAACGACAGACGACAGTGCCACGACAGTGCCGCGCAGTGCGACAGTGCCGCGACAGTGCCGTGACAGTGCCGCGACCCACAGTGCCGCGACAGTGCCGCAACCTCGGCTGTCGTGCTGTCGTAGAAGTTTTTCAACATGTCCAAAATCCCCACGACAACCCGGCGACAGTCGAGAAAGAGTGGAGAAACTGGAGGTGTCGCGCAGGTGTCGCGGCGACACCTGCGCGACACCTGCGCGACACCTGCGCGACACCTGCGCGACACCGGAAGTCGCTGTCGCAGAGCTGTCGTCGCCGCTTGTCGTCGTAGTGTGACTGCTACATCAGAGGGAAAGGTTGGATGTAGATGTTCACGTCACATATAACATGTTATGTAAAATTCCCTACCAACACCTGAGAGGCTTAAAGCCCCAGTCACACATCACCGGATTGAGCAACGGACAGAATTGTCTAGTCCGGGCATCATAAGTATCAAAATGTATTAAAATGTGTCAAAATGTTGCGATATCGGGTCAAAGGCCGCTGGATGAATGGACATGAAAAGGACATGAAACGGACATGAACGGATAGCCAATGGACAAAACGGACTCAAACCGGGCAAGAACAGTAGACGGCAATCCGGCGGCATCCGTTCCAAGTTTTGTGCATGTTAAAAACTTGTACGGACACAAACCGGGCTTTGTTCGGTTTCTTTCCATTTCCTCCAATCCGTGATGTGTGACAGGGGCTTAATAGAGATGGGATGCATGGGTCGGGTCAGTGGGGGAGGTTGGATGTAGATGTACATTTCACCTATAACAACATGATATGTACACAGCCCGATCAAGACCTGATATGTTTAACAGCAAGAGGAGGGTGGGGGGGGGGGGGCGAGGCAGTTTATTTACCGCTTCCAAATTGAAAGGCAGTTGACTGCGGAGCGCTAGGTCCGACGCGCCGATCGACGCGCGGCAGATGACACGGGTCGTGGTGGAGATAGCATTGTGAGACCTGACGCGCCGCCTCCCGGGCCCCGTGTTTTATTGGGCCGCCGGCCCGGGCCCTCGATGCCGATCTGCTTTCACAACCAGCCCCGGTCGGGTCCGATGCCCATCGGGCAACACGATATGGCGGGCGGGTCGGGTGATAAGCGGACACGGCGCTTTGTAGGCTGAGTGTGCCGCCATAACTCCAGCGCATTGTGGGGGGATGTTGAGGTGTGGGAGGGGATGGGGGGGGGGGGGAGCAAGGGAGGGGGGGGGAGGGAAGAGGGCGGGGGGACGGGGAGGAATGAGAGGGAGAGAGAATGAGAGGGGGAGAGGAATGAGAGGGGAGAGAATGAGAGGGAGAGAGGAGAGAGGGGAGAGAGAGAGGGAGAGGGATGGGGAGAGGGGTGCGAGAGGCGAAGGGGAAGGGAGAGGGGGGAGGGGGAGAGTGGAGATGCGAAGGGGAGGGGGAGAGGAGGGAGGGGGAGCATGGAGAGGGGAGAGGGGAGGGCGGGAGAAGGGGGGGAGAGGGGAGAAGGGGGGAGATGGGAGAAGGGGGGAGAAGGGGAGAAGGGGGGAGAGGCGAGAGGGGAGGGGGAGAGGGGAGAGGGGAGGGGGAGACGGGGTGAGAAGGGGGAGGGTGAGAGGCTAAGAGGGGGAGGGAGGGGGGGGGGGGGGAGGGAGGGAGGGAGAGAGGGAGGGAGGGAGGGGGCAGGAGGGGGAGCAGGTGTCAGCGAATTTGTATCACAAGATGGTGCGGAGTGAGATTTAAACATCCGACTAAGCAAAATTAATGGAGCTTCTTAAACATGGTTGTTTGGTTCTTTGTTGGAGTTTTAGGTCCTGGCAACATCGAAGGTCATATTAGGATGGGTACCGACTTATGACAGTGCGCACTCCTGGCGAGTTAATAGTGTTGCCCCACTGGGAAATCAGGCTGCAGCACCATGAGCCGATATCACACTCAGTCACATTATCCTGACACTGAACTAACCAGTCCTTGCCTTATCCTATTAATGCTGAGGGTCAAGCTAGGAAGCAACAAGTATAACATTTCTTTGGCTTCGGTTTGACTTAACCGGGAACCGAACTCCCGATCTCCCACACGGGAGGCCTGCGCTCTACCGATTCAGCCACTACGTCCAGTCATCGTATTATAGCGATGGGGGGGGGGGGGGGGGGGAGGCAGGCAGGGTGGTGGAGGGGGGAGCAGGTGTCGGCGAATTTGTATCACAGGATGATGCAGAGTGACATTTAACCATCCGACTAAGCGAAATTAATGGAACTTCTTAAACATGATTTGGTAGATCGTGGGATTTGAACCCACAAGTTCAAACACCAGTCGATTCAGACCAATGACTTACAAAGTCGCTTCCTACAAACCTAGCCAGTCGCTCGTCATTAGTAGGATAGGGCAAGGACTAGTTGGCTCAGTCTCAGGATAATGTGAGTGAGTGGAATATCAGATCATGGTGCTGGCAGCCTGGTCTCTCAGTGGGGCAGCACTAAAAAGTTGACATGACTTCGCACGGGCATGGCCATGTGATCCGGCACGGGCATGGCCACGTGACCCCGCATGGGCATGGGCACGTGACCCCGCACGGGCTTGGCCACGTGACCCCGCACGGGCTTGGCCACGTGACCCCGCACGGGCTTGGCCACGTGACCCCGCACGGGCTTGGCCACGTGACCCCGCACGGGCTTGGCCATGTGACCCCGCACGGGCATGGCCACATGAGCCCGCACGGGCTTGTTTGTTTGTTGTTTTACGTCCTAGCAACATCTAAGGTCGTATCAGGACGAGTACCGACTTGTGACAGTGAGCACTCATGGTGACTTTATAGTGCTGTCCCAGTGGGAAACCAGGCCGCCGGCACCATGACCTGGTATCCCACTCAGTCACATTATCCTGACACTGAGCACAGCAGCCCTTGCCCTGTCCTAATAATGCCGAGTGCCTAGCTAGGAAGCAACAAGTATCAATTTTTAAGTCATTGGTTTGCCTCGACCAGGGTTCGAACCCACAACCCCACGATCTACCAGCAGGGTAGACAGACGCTCTAACTCATTCGGCCACCCCGTCTGGTTCCCCCATGGTCATGGCCATGTGACCCCGCACTGGCATGGCCACGTGACCCTGCATGGGCATGGCCACATGACCCTGCACGGGCATGGCCATGTGACACGGGACTCCACACAGGGACTCACACACATGGCCACGGGACTCCACACGGGCATGGCCACATGACCCCGCACGGGAAGGGCCATGTGACCCCACACTGGCATGGCCGCGTGACCCCGCACGGGCATTGCCACATGACCCCGCACAGGCATGGCCACGTGACCCTGCACGGGCATGGCCACGTGACTCCACACGGACATGGGCATGGCCACATGCCTCCACACGGGCATGGCCATGTGCCTCCACTCGGGTATGGCCACGTGACTCCACATGGGCATGGCCATGTGACTCTGCAAAGGCATGGCCACATGACTCCACATGGGCATGGCCACATGAGTCCACATGGACATGGCCATGGCCATGTGACTTCACACGGGCATTGCCATGTGACTTTGCATAGGCATGGCCACATGAGTCTGCATAGGCATGGCTACATGACTCCGCATAGGCATGGCCACATGACTCCGCATAGGCATGGCCACATGACTCCGCATAGGCATGGCCACATGACTCCGCATAGACATGGCCACATGACTCCACATAGGCATGGCCACATGACTCCGCACATGCATGGCCACATGACTCCGCACATGCATGGCCACATGACTCCACACATGCATGGCCACATGACTCCGCACATGCATGGCCAAATGACTCTGCATAGGCATGGTCACGTGACTCCGCATGGGCATGGCCACGTGACTCCACACGGGCATAGCCACGCGAATCCGTACAGGTGACTCTCGGGGAGGGGGATGGGGACGGCTGAATGGGGGGGGGGGGGCGGGTTCCGCGTCCACCTCGTTCATTGATTAACTATTTTAATTCTTTGTAAAACAATTTTTGGATCACAAACGTGGGCATAATTGGACATATATATTTAGGGACCATATATTCTACGGCTATGGCAAAGTTCAATTCAATAAATTACAAAACTCGACTTCGGTAAGCAGTGATAAGGACACAGGCAATATATTTGCCAGAGTTTACAAATTGCTCCGCAATTATATACGCCTAGTTACACTGGAGCAATCCAATTTCGGAAAGAAAACTTACTTTTAACTGCATCATGAATATGATTAAGTATTGTACTCATTTATCACTCTTTCCAACCACATAAGCAGTTAAGCATATATGCTTAACTGTTATAGTCAGTTACCACTCTTTCCAACCACATAATGGATATGCTTAACTGTTGTAGTCAGTTACCACTCTTTCCAACCACATAATGGATATGCTTAACTGTTATACTTATAGTCAGTTACCACTCTTTCCAACCACATAATGGATATGCTTAACTGTTATAGTCAGTTACCACTCTTTCCAACCACATAATGGTGGTGGTGGCGGTGGTTGTGGTGGTGGTGGTAGAGGTGGTGGTGGTGGTTGTGGTGGTGGTGGTGGAGGTGGTGGTGGTGGTTGTGGTGGAGGTGGTGGTGGTGGAGGTGGTGGTGGAGGTGGTGTGGTGGAGGTGGCGGCGTGGCAGTGGTTGAAGGTGGCGGGGGGTGGTGGTAGAGGTGGTGATGGTGGTGGAGGAGGTGGAGGTGGTGGTTGTGTGGTGGTGGGGTGGTGGTGGTAGCGGTGGTGGTGGTGGTTGTGGTGGCAGTGGTGGTGGCGGTGGAGGTGACAGTGGTGGAGGTGGTGGTGGAGGTGGTTGTGCTTGTGGTGGTGATGGTTGTGGTGGCGGTAGTTGTGGTGGTGGTAGTTGTTGTTGTGGTGGTGGTGATGGAGGTGGTGGTGGAGGTGGAGGGGGTGGTGGCGGTGGAGGTGGCGGTGGTGGAGGTGGTGGTGGTGGTGATGGTGGTGGAGGTGGTGGTGATGGTGGTGGACATGGTGGTGGAGGTGTTGGTGGTGGAGGTGGTGGTGGCGGTGGCAGTGGCAGCGGTGGTGGTGGTTGTGGTGGTGGTGGAGGTGGTGGTGGTGGTGGTGGTAGAGGTAGAGGTGGTGGTGGTGGTAGAGGTGGTGGTGGTGGTAGAGGTGGTGGTGGTGGTGGTGGTGGTAGAGGTGGTGGTGGTAGAGGTGGTGGTGGAGGTGGAGGTTGTGGTGGAGGTGGTGGTGGAGGTGGTGGTGGTGTACCCGCTGCTGCCGAACACCTGCGTAGACTGGTGACGGATGGGTCGGTGAGACGTGAACGGAAGGCAGTCTGCCGGGTGAGCCCAACGTGATCACGTGACACTGGTGGGGACTGCAACCGTCGAGACAGGGGTGGGAGGGGTGTGTGTGTGTGGGGGGGGGGGGGGATCGCTCAGGACTGCACTATTACTAGTATCAGTTCGCTGTATGCAGTGAATTCCGGGCATTTGATCAATACCCGAATTCCTGTGTCATTTGATACGCTTATAAGATTAAGATAAGGTGTCTGTCTATACACAGTTTTGTTCAGGCGAGAAAATAAAAATATTCGCACGATGTGATGTGTGGGCCGTATTCATGACGCGGTGTTAGCGAGCCAAAACTGGTTTTGGCCGGGATTTCTGGGTTAGCGGCGAAAACTCAGTACGCAAGGAGTGGTGTTAGCGCAAACACACTGAGTGTAAGCTAACACCGCGTCGTGAATATACAGTTGAAGATTGCTTTGTTGTTTTATGTCCTAGCAATATCTAAGATCATACCAGGATGGGTACGAACTTGCGACATTGCGCACACTTCTAGTGACTTTACAGTGCTGCCCCACGGTGAGATCAGGTCACTGGCACCATGACCCGATATCCCACACATTTTCCTGATACTGTGCTAATCAGTCCTTGCCCCATCCTATTAATGCCGAGTGCTAGGCTAGGTAGCGACAAGTCTCAATTTTGTAAGCATTGATTTGACTCGACCGGGAATCCAATTCCTGATCTTCCGCACACGAGGCCCGCGCTCTACCGATTTGGCCACAGCACCCGGTGCCAGCACTATAAAGTTGTCATGAGTGCGCAGTGTCACAAGTCAGTACCCATCCTGATATGACCTTAGATGTTGCTAGGACGTAAAACCCTAAAAAAAAAAACAAGCAAACTACAGAAGGCAAGATGCAACTTCCGAGAGACCGACGCTGGGCCCAGTATGCCACTATTCAACCAGGCTCCACACTATGCATGATCAGGTGTGGATTGATTGATTGAATGAATGATTGATTGATTGCTGATGCTTTAAATGCTGTGTCGGTAGCAAGGGTCATATTCATAGTGAAAATCCAGTGATATCTATTCGGTCAGTCTTGCCAATCACATTCATCTGCCTACCCCCGTCCTGATATGACCTCAGATGTTGCTAGGACGTAAAACAACAACAAACAAACAAACATCTGCCTACCTTGAAATTTACACAACAATTCCTAAATGGTCAAATCTGTGTCAAATGACAGCAAAAACCATCTCTTGTGCAATTTTGAAGTGGTTAGATTTGTGTCTGTCAACTGACTAATCTTTACACCACAAAAAAACACACCTAAATTTACAGGAGGTGATAGTTACCACTGGTAACAGTTCCTAAAAACAACTGGACTAAGATGCAAGACCTCATTACATTGGTAATGAGGTCTTGCATGCTATTTACATTAAAGTTGCATAGTCCGATGGTTTTGAATTTCTGTATTCTTTCTGAGATAAATATATTAGATCGATCACTAGTATCTACTTTACATTAGGTCAAAGGTAAACTTTTGAGATATTTTGAGTGCAAACATGGAAAATTAGTTTTGGCAAGCTTAGACTTCTGCAGTAACGGGTTCTGTTAAATTGACTCAGTATTGCCTCCTATGCAGAAACAGATGCTTAATAAGTGAAAGAGTATCTGAGTTAGATATGTAAAATCAAATATAGATAATTGCTTTGGATTGAAAATTTGATATTTCATCAGACTATGCAGCTTCTCGAGAGAGTACAGAGGCGCTCAATCCGCCTAGTACCAACCCTGAAGAATTTCTCTTACGAAGACCGACTACAAGCACTAAACCTGCCAAGCCTATACTACAGAAGGGCTCATGGAGACCTCATTGAGATCTACAAACACCTCAGTGGAACATATACAGTAAAAAACCGATACATCATACTCGAGCCAACACACGGTCTGATAACCAGAGGGCATAATAAGAAGATCGACAAAACCAGAACTAACAAGCCAGTTCATCAAAATTTCCTCACTGAAAGAGCCGGGAACACTTGGAACAGACTACCAGCTGATGTAGTGAATGCCCCAAGCTTAAACTCTTTCAAAGCATGCATCGATAAGCACTGGTTAATTTACCGCTACAGTCAGCGCTCGCCGCACGAAAACTATAATTTCACTAGGTCCCACTTAGACAGGCCAAAGCTGCTAACAGCCATTGATGCCTAATTTCTTAAGCAGAAGAGGATAAGTATAAGTATAAGTATAAGTAAGTATATTAAACCAGTGTTCATGCAAGGCCATGAAATCTGCACACTTAAAGTTGCATAGTCCGATGGTTTTGAGCTTCTGTAATTTTTCTGAGAAAAGTATATCAAATTGAGTGTTATAACCTACCGTACTTTAGTTTGAAGTAACTTTTATTTTAAATGGCTAAATTTTCATATATTTGAAGTGTAAACATGTCAAATTAGTTTTGGCAAGCACACCAAAACTCTAACACCATAGGCTTTAGCAGTAACGGGTTCTATTAAATTGACTTTATGTTCCCTTCTATGTGACAACGAATGATCAATATGTGCATTAGTATCTTAAGTTAGATATGTAGAATCAATTCTAAGTAATTATTTTTGTTTTGAAAATTTGACGTTTCATCGGACTATGCAGCTTTAAGCAGAATATGGGTACTGACACCCAGTGCACTCAGCGGGTCGTTCTCCTGTGAGTAAAAATGCAGAGTCAGCTAAGAGTGGCCAATGCGATATTGAGTGAAGACTACTTGGTCGCATTGACATCCAGCATGATGCTGTAGATGTTCATCGATGGGATGATGTTATGCAATTTATTGTTTGGATGCTCATCGCATTCCTGTTGCCATTTTGATTTAATCAATCATCAATCAATAGTTCCGTCCTCTAGTCGAGGGTTGGATGCAATGGTTCTCCACTTGTCCCGATGTTGTGCTGTTCTGATAGACTGTGAATAATTCAAGCCTGTCCACTGTGAAATATTTGTAAACCATGATGTTCTTGGTCTCCCTCTCCCTCTGCTGCCATTCACCTTCCCTTCCAACAATGTACGGTATATTGAACTCTGACGAATGATGTGGCCAAAATAAATAAGTTTCTTTGTCTGTATAGTGGCAAACAAGCTTTTCTTATTTTTAATTTTTCTGAGAACTTCTTTGTTGGTGATCTTCTTTGTCCATGATATTTTCATCATCCTTCGATAAGTCCACATCTCAAATGCTGCTAAACGTTTGTACATTTTCTTAGAGATTGTCCATGTCTCTGCCCCATACATTAGAGTAGACCACACATAACACTGAAGAATACGCTTCCTTGTTTGTATTAATATCTTACTTGATGTTAACACTCTATACATTTTGGAGAATGTTGTTCGGGCTATTGTTATCCTTCTTTTAATTTCTTCCTCACATCTCCCATCATTTGTAATCTTTTGTCCGAGATATATGAATTCGGATACTTGTTCTATGTTTGTGCCATCTATGGTTATATTGACATTTGGTTTATCTGTCTTTTTACTTATAACCATTGTTTTGGTCTTCCTGGCATTCATCTTCATGTTGAATAGTATTCCAGCTTTATTGATTCTATTCACTATATCTTGTAGGTTTTTCTCACTGTCTGCTAGTATTACACTGTCATCGGCATATCTAAGATTGTTGACGTTCATGCCACCTATTGTCACTCCCTTGCAATCTTCAATGTGTCTGAAAATCATCTCTGTGTACAGGTTAAATAGACATGGTGACAATACACACCCCTGTCGAACTCCTCGTTTAATCATAACTTCATCCGATAGGCCCTGCTCCATTTTTATAAATGCACGTTGTGTCCAGTATAAGTTCACAATTAGTTTAATGTCTTTGCCATTGACACCAATATCTTGTAAACATTTGATTAACAGTTCATGATTGACTCGGTCGAAGGCCTTCTCATAGTCAATAAAGCAGGCATAAACATCCTGGTTCACTTCACAATAACGTTCACAAATCATTCTCATATTGAAAATCCCTTCACGTGTACCTCTTCCAGATATAAACCCACTTTGTACGTTACTGATTTGTTCTTCAATTTTCTGTCTGTTTCTCAGTAAAATTATTTTCAGGATCATCTTCAACATATGACTCATCAGGCTTAGTGTTCTGTACTCAGTACACAATGTTGGTTTTAGCTTCTTTGGGAGTCGTACAAATATGGATTCATTCATATTCAATGGTATACATCCAGTCTCATAGATGTCATTAACTAGCTTATGAATATTTGATTTAATATATTTGAGAATATATGGGTCTCAGATCTGAGTGAGGGATCCAACTTGGTTCAACAACACCATTCAGAGCCATTCTCGCAGCTGAGTCGGCTTGCTCATTCCCTTGGACACCGGTGTTGCAGGAAATGGCAAACCCTGTAAATCACAAAGCCCCACTTGTGATTTCCTAGGAAATCGCAAACCCCCATGCCATATATGGGCATAGGGGGTTTGCAATTTCCTAGGAAATCACATATCCTCCCAGGAAATCACAAACCCCCCCCCCCGACCCCCCATGTTTGGCAGTCTTAAAGCAAGCGCATGTGCTTTGTGCAGGTTTGTTTTGCTTTTAAAATACCCACAATGCACCGTGAAGTTGAATTACGAACTGGTGAATTAACAAAATTGTATTTATGTAAGCATGATTAAGCCACATGTATTTTTATATAAGTGGGATCCCTCACAAGATGGATTAATTGATTATTTTTCATTTCATGCCTGTCACAGCAAGGGCCATATTCACTGCGATCACTCACAAGAAGGATAGGGGAACAGGTAAATTGTTGTCAAAGATACTAGACTACATCATTAAGAAAAGCCAGTACAACTATCCATATCATTATCCTACACAACACTGACTCGAATAAAGGCCAGGGGACCAGACTACCGTTTTCAGCACCTGTGTGGTCGGAATTACGACCTGGACTATCGGAAAGATGTTTTCATTAGGATTAATCCATCTTGATCCTCCTTGAATCCATGTTATCCCCCCAGATCTGGTAGAAGTTCAAAATCAAACCTTTAGCTGCCTTGCTTGGGATGATAAATGCTACAAAGCATGGGGGCTTTGCGATTTCCCGGGGGGAGCGGCTGTGATTTCCTAGGAAATCGCAAACCCCGGGCTGTGCGATTTCCAGGGTTCACGATTTCCTGCTACACCGGTATGGGCAGGTACCCAGCATAAGTCGATGTTGTACCCTGATCGCCTTTCTTACGATTGTGTGGTCTAATTTAAGATTTTCAACTGCCAAGAGACATGAAAAAGAGTCATTGTAGACTAAATTTGTTTTGTCAGAGCTCTCAATTCACTCTAAATCTAATGTCAGAAAGAGTGCATGTCAGCTGAGGAACTATGACTATGAGTAGAACTGAAGTGGTCTGCACTGACCTCTCAGGCAAGGAGCCGCATAGACAGGTAGGCGTGGGTAGTGGACACTGGTTGCCGTGACCATGATCCTGTACAAGCTGTGCACTGAATAGTTGTTGAACCTACCCTGTGTATGTAAGTGTGTTGCATTGCCTGTGTGTATGTAATTGTAAGCATTAAAAGACATACAATTCCAGGGGGACGAGTGTAGTGGTCTGTACTTACCTCTCGTGCATGGAGCCGCATAGACAGGTAGGCGTGGGTAGTGTGTTGATATCAGGGAGCCTAGGTGGTGTAATGGTTAGCACACTGGCCTGGATCGCAAAGAGATGTGGGTTCGAGTCCCACTCTAGGTGCAATATTTCCCATTTTCACCACCCCCATGACAGAACTATAAGTATCATATTCGCATGCCTGATATAGTCTAGAGTTTAGCACTTTTCATCTAGTATTTTCTAGCAAATCTAATGTCAATCTAGTGCTTAGTCAACACGAAATAGTAGTTAAATATATATCAAATATAACAGCATATTTGCAATTATCAGGAGTAGCAGTTCAGTTTGCACGTGGCGGTAGGAAAATTCAAACATGTGTCGATTTCGATTTAAAGTGATTAATAAATGACATGTTGGCCAATTCCAGCATGGTTCTGAATTTAAATTGAAGAGATGGTAAGCAGGAATTGCATGAGTATAGTTATATTAATTCAGAACTATAAACATATATATATGATTATAGTTCTGAATTACACCGTCCGAGAATTTCCGCGAAAATGCGGATTTTCGCCCATAGGATAAGCACTGTCAGGGAATGGCGCGAAAAATGCCAGAAGTCAGGTTTCGACTCTCCTTGTTGTGGTTATATTATTGTCCATACGTAACAATTTCTTAGTTGGGTTTTATGTTCTAGAAAATCTATGGTCATATAAGAACGGGGTTCGAACTAAGCAACTGTTGTCACATATATAGCCTGATTCTTTGTCATTTTCTTTAATGTTAGAAATGTATTTATAAGAAATCGCGAAAATCGGCGAAATCGCGGAGATCTTTCATCCCTGTAACATACTAAACACACAGAGGCAACAATAGTTACCTGGTTCCCGGGCCTTCCGCCTGGGCCGGCCGCGGCGGGCCGCACCAGCGGGGGCATCGCCCTTCTTCTTGCCTCCCTTGGGTCGGGGCATGCTTGTGACGATGCTGGTCCGAGTGTGTGCAGTCCCACAGTGGTGTATCCGCCTCTGTCTGTGTAACGTCACCAACGTGTTCCAAGAGATCAAACCAAATTGGATGGATGTTGCAGTGAAAAATGCACTCCACCTTATTTCTCGGTCCTTGATCCAAAATGTGATAAGTGGCAACTTTGGTTATTCTGAGTGTTCCTCAGTGGTGTATCCGCCTCTGTCTGTGTGATGTCACCAACGTGTTCCAGGAGATCAAACCAACATGGATGGATGTTGCAGCAAAAAAATGTACTTGCCTTATTTCTCGGTCCTTGATCCAAAATGTGAAAAGTCGCAACTTTGGTTATTCTGAGTCTTCCCTCAGTGGTGTATCCTCCTCTGTCTGTGTGACGTCACCAACATGTTCCAGGAGATCAAACCAACATTGATGGATGTTGCAGTGAAAAATGCACTCCACCTTATTTCTCGGTCCTTGATCCAAAATGTGAAAAGTGGCAGGGTTGATTATTCTGACGACACACGCAGCTGGCCACATGTGGATCCCGGGTATAAATAATCTCCCTATGCTTCAAAAGGCAAGCTTGGCGAGCGTTTATGATTTTGTTTGTTTGTTTCCTTAACGACCCTCCAGCACAAAAAGTAAACATCGGCTATTGGGGGTCATACAGTGGTTAAACATATCTGACTACAAAAATTACATTTCAAACGCGTAAAATAGAGCACAGAAATGCATGCCAAAATACGACGGTGGTAACAACATGGTTAGGAAGCCGTGCCTGCTGAAGAAACTGCACTAGGTCCAGTCGTCGTTACGGATGTCGCCACCAGGTGGGCCTGGTGTTCAAACTCATCATCTCTCGTCAGAACCTGTGTGCGTTCTGTGGCCGGCAAGAGTTGTCAACATTCACAATCCTAGCCTGATGATGACCCGAGCTGCAGCCTCTACGCCTACAACACCATTCCCAGCACTTTCTACCTTTAGATCTTAGATCTGGTCGTCCAAAAACTTGGAACCTTACCCTAAGCTGGTTTAGTACTAGTAGTAGCTCAATTGCCACCCTCCTCGAGATCCAAGCCTCGCGGGTCGGAGGTCAGAGGTCAGAGATCACAGGTCAGAGGTGAATCTGCGTCCTGCCATCAACACCGGTGATCCTACCGCGACTACCACTGACAGTGACGGTTAAATCTCCATTCTGGGTACTCTCTAATTAAGAAATATCGAATTGCAGGCTCCACTGAAGTATGTATGTGTATAAATATATATATGTATATACAAATTACAAGCGCCCAGGCTATAGTATAGATGAACTTGGTAGATGTATTGATTACATTGTTATTTCACTACGCATACCACACACATGTAGATCAAATATAGCACTTCTTATTCGGTGGAGAATTCAGGTTGTAGTTATTTCACTACGCATACCACAGACATATAGATCAAATATAGCACTTCTCATTCGGTGCAGAATTCAGGTTGTAGTTATTTCACTACGCATACCACAGATATATAGATCAAATATAGCACTTCTCCGCTCGATGGAGATTTCAGGTTGTAGTTATTTCACTACGCATACCACACACGTAGATAAAATATAGCACTTCTCCGATCGATGGAGATTTCAGGTTGTAGTTATTTCACTACGCATACCACACACGTAGATAAAATATAGCACTTCTCCGATCGATGGAGATTTCAGGTTGTAGTTATTTCACTACGCATACCACACACGTAGATAAAATATAGCACTTCTCCGATCGATGGAGATTTCAGGTTGTAGTTATTTCACTACGCATACCACACATATATAGATCAAATATAGCACTTCTCCGCTCGATGGAGATTTCAGGTTATAGTTATTTCACTACGCATACCACACACGTAGATAAAATATAGCACTTCTCCGATCGATGGAGATTTCAGGTTGTAGTTATTTCACTACGCATACCACACACGTAGATAAAATATAGCACTTCTCCGATCGATGGAGATTTCAGGTTGTACTGAAAATATATTCAGTGACTTATTTAACGACGCATACCACATGTAGATAAAATCTAGTACTTCTCAGCTGAAAGGAGAATTCAGTAAATACCAGTGCGTTAACCAAGATTCTTTTCTTTTTGAAACTCAATGATCACTTGGTTTGCTAAACACAAGCACAGATGTCCTCAACATAATAGTTAATACCGATAGTGCTGCGCTTCCATGTTTTATCGTTGCTTATAAGTTGCAACAGCCTAGATAATGAACTTAACCTTCATCGGTTGTCAGGTGACTGTGTCAGAATTTGGATGATCACATGGTTTGTTTCACTCTGCGGAGATGTCCTGATAGTGCTGCATTGCCTTATTATAGTGTTGCTATGCTATAGCAGTTAGATAATGAACTTAACCTTCATCAGTTGTCAGGTAACTGTGTCAGAATTTGGATGATCACGTGGTTTGTTTCACTCTGCGGAGATGTCCTGATAGTGCTGCATTGCCTTATTATACCGTTGATATGCTATAGCAGTTAGATAATGAACTTAACCTTCATCAGTTGTCAGGTAACTGTGTCAGAATTTGGATGATCACATGGTTTGTTTCACTCTGCAGAGATGTCCTGATAGTGCTGCATTGCCTTATTATAGCATTGATATGCTATAGCAGCCGAGATAATGAACTTAACCGTCATCAGTTGTCAGGTGACTGTCAGAATTTCGATGATCACGTGGTTTGTTTCACTCTGCGGAGAT
This sequence comes from Branchipolynoe longqiensis, assembly GCA_030323885.1. Taxonomy (NCBI): domain Eukaryota; kingdom Metazoa; phylum Annelida; class Polychaeta; order Phyllodocida; family Polynoidae; genus Branchipolynoe; species Branchipolynoe longqiensis. The sequence continues at coordinate 16,797,648 of CM059193.1, read as the reverse complement.
GTCCTGATAGTGCTGCGCTGCCTTATTACAAGTCATAACTCAACCCTCATCGGTTGTCAGATGATAGGTCAGAATTTGAAGAGTAAGGAGATGATAGTTGATACAAACTATATAACATCACATACATGCAGTAGGCACAGGTACAGCACAACGTTCGACTCAGCACACGGCATGGCTATCCGGATGAGGTGTGCAGTGTGTGTAGTGTGTGTCTGTGAGTACTACCTCCACGGTATGGTGTGGTCTGGTTCCTCGAGGAGTCTGTGACGTCATCAGGGATTCCCTGAAGACTGACTACGCGCAGTGTTGTGTCATCTGAATCCGAGGCCTAATTAGCTCATCAAACCGGAAGTTGCCGACTGCTGAGGTCACTGCGCATGCGCAGACTTGGTTAAGATGTTGCTGGCTGGCTGTATTATATAGAGTGGTAACGGCGTGCCGACCATGTGACCGATGTGTTGCCTTGTCACGGCCGCCCTGTGCCGTGTTGTCGTTGGTAGGTGGCGCCCCCTGGTAGGTGTAGCTATAGCTACCCGTGTCTAGGGGTGACAGAGTGTGAAGTGGCCGTCCTCATGTCTGGCTGAATGTCTCCCTCACCCCCCACCTCCACCTCCAGCCCCCCCTGCCCCCCCCCCCCTCGCCCCGCCTCCCCAGTCCAACACGCCGCCCTTTGAAGTACTTAATTCAGGGGCACGTGACCTCGCCCCCACCCCCAGAACCCCTACTCCCATCTCTTCTGCCCGGCGGCCAAAGGGCAAACTGTTAAAGCTGCATAGTCCGATGAAAGCATCAAATCTCCAAAACGCAAACACTTATACCAAGATTTGATCATCCATATTCAACTTAGATACCGGTGCACCACATTAATCATTGTGTTGCCGCATAGAAGAGAATGCTGAGGTAATTTTTAAAAAAAAACTTTTTAACTTAAATATTTTTATTATTGAAGCCCATTTTATTTTTAACATATACACCGAAATTAACTGTGAATGTTTTCATTTCAAATAGATTCAAAGTTAGCCATTTCTAATCTAAGTTACTTCAAAACATTGCAAGGTGGATTGTAATGAGTAATCGCATAGATGTATCCCTTTTTTGAAATGGCAGAAACTCAAAAGCATCGATTTGCTTTGCTTGTTTGTTGGTTTACGTCCTAGCAACATCTAAGGTCATATCAGGACGGGTACCGACTTGTGACAGTGTGCGCTTATGGCGACTTTACAGTGCTACCCCACTGGGAAATCGGGCCACCATGACTCAATATCCCACTCAGTCACATTATTCTGATACTGAACCAATCGGTCCTTGTCCAATCTTAGTAATGCTAAGTTCCAGGCACTATACCAATTATCCTAATGTGTTTACGTCTTTGGTTTAGTAATAAACACGCCCCCCCCCCCCCCACACGCCCACTCCACCTCACTGTTTGGGGCGGGGAACGGTTGATCATCTCATGCGCTTCGAGACATTTGTCAGGGAGGCTTTCATCCATAACCAACACATGGTCTCTATTTTTTAATATGGAGAAAGCCTGTGATACTACTTGCTTTTGGGGTTGTTCGTAAGGTCACCTACCACTTTTTATCTCAATTCTTTTAATATAGATTTTGAATGGTTCGGATCGGATCCATTTTTTCTGATCCCCACCCTCAGGAAATGGGGTGTGCCTCAGGGCAGCATCCTTTCGGGCACTTTGTTTGTCAAAATAAATAACAGCGCCTGGGGCGAAACCTGGGGTTGAAAGCTGTCTGGATACAGATCGTCCAATATGATGAATATCATCGAACGTCAGTTGCATCTTTGTTTGAATAAACAATGGGCAACTGAAACTGGATTCCGATTTTCAAGAACGGAAATGGTCTGTATGCACTTTTGTGAAAAATGTGTCTGCCATTTGGACCCAGAACTGGAGTTGGTGGACAAGGCCCCAATAGACGATGTTTACTTTTTTTGCTGGGGGGTCATTAAACTAACAAATAAACAAACAAAGTGTGCGACCTCTTCTGACGATGCAGTTTGCTCTGGTTGGTGTTCTCACGTTCAAACCGCCACGCTCCTGTCGTCCTCGTGTCTCCTACTTCTTTTTCTACCACTTATCTCTACAGCTATCAAATTACAGCCGTGTAGTACCATTTAATTGCTTACATTTCAGTATTGATTTCCTTCATACTCTTACACCAACTGTCCTAAAGGCCCTGTCACACTATGACATATGGCGTCAGCGCGTGCTCAACATTAGAAAATTTGCCAGTACGTCGGCATTCGTCAAACTTTTCAGTGGCGGGGGATAAAAATGGGCGTATACACAATGTACACACAGCGTACATAACGTATGCAGAACGTAGCTCTGACCTATTGCTAGCGTATGAGAGCATTCACGTACCTCGCAAAACGTTCGCAAAACGCTCGCATATGCTCACGGAACGCTGACCAATGTTACATACATTACTCCATCACTAGAAGTACAGTGTATACGTTAAATACGCTGGAGATATGGCAGGCATACGTTCAAAGTATGTTAGGAGTACGTAATGCATCCGTTGGCAGTATGTGCACTGTACGCGGACTGCATGTTCCCACTGGCTGAACATATGGCTAATGTGCAGCAACGTATACCAACATATCCCTAATGTACTCCCAATGTATGCCGACGTATCCAGAATGTACGCGCAGCATACGTTCAACATATGAGCCACACATCGACACATGTTGGAAATTTTGAGCGTGCACAAACAATTTTTGGAGCCTCGACGCACGGCAACGTAAGACGACGTATAACGACATACTCGGAATGTACCCAATGTACGCCCAAAGTATACATAATGTATTACGACATACGCCGAAGTGTTGGTCGAAAATCACATACATCGGCATACACTAAGGCTATACGTCGTAGTATGACAGGCCCTTAAGCGCTGCGGTGTGTTTCTAAAGCATATATGCGCAAACGGGGCTTGAATTCACGATCGTTGTTGTTTGTTGTTGTTTTACGTCCATCAGGACGGAGACCGACTTGCGACAGTGCGCACTCATGATTTTATAGTGCTGCCCACTAGGAGTCAGGTCGCCAGCACCATGACCTGATATCCCACTCAGGGACCCGACGAGATGGCCGAATAAGTTATAGCATCCATCTCCCGTGTTGGTAGACCATGGGATCGTGGGTTCGAACCCTGGTCGAGTCAAACCAATGACTTAAAAATTGATACTTGGTGCTTCCTAGCCGGGCGCTCGGCATTATTAGGATAGGGCAAGGACTGGTTGGCTCAGTGTCAAGATAATGTGACTGAGTGGGATATCAGGTCATGGTGCTGCCGGCCTGGTCTCCCAGTGGGGCAGCACTATAAAGTCTCCATGAGTGCACACTGTTACAAGTCGGTACCCATCATGATAGGCCCTTAGATGTTGCTAGGATGTAAAACAACAACAAACAAACAAACAGATATCCCACTCAGTTAGATTATCCAGACACTGATCCAACCAGTCCTTGCCCTATCCTAATAATGCAGAGCACCTGCCTAGGAAGCGACAATTATCAATTTTTAAGTCACTGATTTGACTCGACCACAGTTTAGACCCGCGGGTTCGAAGCCCACATTCTACTAAAATGGGAGACAGACTCTCAACTCATTCAGCCATCCGGTCTCAATGTGTCTGCAGTCAAGGACCACCGGCTGCCGTGCTGACCTGCCAACTCCCCGTCACCCGCCCACCCATCCCCAACTCCCCCCCCCCCCCCTCTCCCGCCATTCCCCACCCCCACCCCGACCCCCAACGAATTGCCCATCTTATGAAATGCATCGAGTTTGTTGAGTAAAGGTAGCTTATACCCCCAGTCACACTGCTGCTTGCGACCGCTTGCGACCACTGAAAAATAGGTTGGTCACAAAGAGGTTGTAAGTACTCGCAAAATGGTTGCAAAATGGTCACAATTGGGCGCAATGTGGTCGCAAAATGGTCCTTAGGGTTCACCGACCTCTTTGCGACCACTTTGATCGCAATGAGGTTGCACCTACTGCACTAAAATCATCCCTGCGACCAAAATGGTCACAAGGAAGTCGGCGACCATTCACTTTAGTCGCAAGGAGGTCGCCATGGACTGTGGATTCTTTGGTGCAACGTCACAAGCCGTAGACACACGACTGACTCGCACCTTACCCGCAGTGCGCCCACCCGGCAGACACTACATCAACTGACCTGACAGTTCGCTTCACATCTGAATGCGCGCGCACCTGTCTGACACTCCTGACTTACAACCAACCGATCGTGCCACATTGCTGTTGACAAAATGCCCAGCTGATTTGCTGGCGTGTGCGTTCATGTCGAAAAGAACACACTAGGTGGAGGGGAGTGGGAGGTGGGGGGGTGGTGGGGGGGGGGGGGGAGTGGGGATAGAGTGGGAGGGTGGTGAGAGTGCGGGAGTAGGTGAGAAGTGGGTGAGAATGGGTGAGAATGGTGAGAGTGGGTGAGGAGTGCGGTGGGAGTGCGGAAGTGGGTGAAGAGTGCGGGGGAGAAGGTGAGAGTAGGTGAAAAGTGTGGGGGGAGTGGGTGAGATGCGGGGAGTGGGTGAGGGGTCGGGGGATGGGTGAGAGTGCTGGGAGTGGGTGAGGGTGGCGGGGGAGTGATGGAGTGTGTGAGAGTGCTGGGAGTGGGTTAGGGTGCGTGTGAGTGGGTGAGAGTATTGGAGAGCGGTGAAAGTGCGGGGAGTGGGTGTGACAGTGCGGGGGAGTGGGTGAGAGTGCGGGGGAGTGGGTGTGTGTGCGGGGGGGTGGGGTGAGAGTGGCGGGTGGTGGGTGATGCGGAGGGAGAGGGTGAGAGTGCGGGAGTGGGTGGAGTGGGTGAAGAGCGGGGGAGTGGGTGAGAGTGCGGGGGGAGAGTGTTGTTGTGAAGTGAGGGGGAGTTGGTAGGAGTGAGGGAAGTGGGTGAGGGTGCGGGGTGAGGTGAGAGTTAGGTGAGAGTGAGTGTGTGCGGCGGAGTGGGGTGAAGTGCGGAGGCGTGGGTGAGAGTGCGGGGGAGTTGGGTGAGAGTGGGTGAGAGTGCGGGGAGTGGGTGAGAGTGCGGTGGGATGGTTAAGAGTGATGGGGAGTGGGAGGGGAGAGAGTTAGGGGGAGGGTGGGAGAGTCGGGGGAGTGGGTAACAGTGCGGGGGAGTTGGTGAGAGTGCGGGGAGTGTGTGAGAGTGCGGGGGTGGGTGAGAGTGTGGGTGGGGATGGTGAGATGTCGGAGGAGGTGTGACATGCCGGGGAGTGGGTTAAATGTGGGGGGAGTGGGTGAGAGTGGTGGTGGGGGAGTGGGTGAAGTGGCGGGGATGGTTGAGAGTGCGGGGAGTGGGTGAGAGTGCGGGGAGTGCGGGGAGTGGTGGAGAGTGCGGGGGAGTGCGGGGGGGCGGGGGAGTGGGAGAGAGAGCGGGAGTGGGTGAGGGTGCGGGGGAGTGGGGAGAGTGCGGGGGGAGTGGGTGGAGAGTGCAGGGAGTGGGTGAGTGGGTGAGTGCGGGAGTGGGAAAGAGTGCGGGTTGGGGGGCGGGAGTGGGTGAAGCGTGTGAGAGAGCAGGGAGTGGATGAGAGTCGGGGGGTGAGTGAGAGTGCGGGGGAGTGGGTGAGAGTGCGGGGGAATGGGTGAGAGTGCAGGGAGTGGGTGAGAGTGCGTGGGAGAGGGTGAGAGTGCGGGTAAGTGGGGTGAAGTGCATGAGTTGGTGAGAGTGGCGGGGGTGTGGATGAGAGTGTGGGTTGCGGGGGAGTGGGTGGCGGGTGCGGTGGGAGTGGGTGAGAGTGAGGGCGAGTGGGTGAGATTGAGGTGGAGTGGTTGAGGGGCGGGGGAGTGGGTGCGAGTGCGTGGGATTGGGTGATAGGTTTGTGGAGTGGGTGAGAATGTGGGTGGGAGTGGGTGAGAGTGGGGGGGGGATTCGGGGGAGTGGTTGAGAGTGCGGGGGAAGTGGGTGAGAGTGGCAGGGAGTGGGTAGAGAGTGCGGTGGAGTGGGTGAAGGTGGGTGGAGTGGGTGAGAGATGCGGGTGATGGTGAGAGTCGGGGAGTGTTTGAGAGTGCGGGAAGTGGTTTGAAGTGCGGGGAGTGGTTGAATAGTGCGGGGAGTGGGTGAGAGTGCGCGGGAGTGGGTGAGAGATCGGGGGAGGTGTGGTGAGAGTGTGGCGAGTGGGTGAGAGTGCGGGGGATTGGTGATAGTGCGGGGAGTGGGTGAGAGTGTGGGTGTGGAGTGGGTTGCGAGGTTTGCTGTGGGCAGGGTTAGAGTGCAGGGGAGTGGTGTGGGTGCGGGGGAGTTGTGTGAGAGTGCGGGGGAGTGGGTGAAGTAGTGCGGGAGTGGGTGAGAGTGCGGGGGAGTGGGTGAGAGTGCGGGGGAGTGGGTGAGAGTGCGGGGGAGTGGGTGAGAGTGCGGGGGAGTGGGTGAGAGTGCGGGGGAGTGGGTGAGAGTGCAGGGGAGTGGATGAGAGTCGGGGGAGTGGGTAACAGTGCGGGGGAGTTGGTGAGAGTGCGGGGAGTGGCTGAGAGTGGGTGAGAGTGGGTGAGAGTGGGTGAGAGTAGGGGAGTGGGTGAGAAGGGCATTCCATGATGCCAGAATTCCAGTGCCTTTTGCAACATGCACACAAAGCACAGCTGTACTTGTTGTGATCATTCAGGGATTCCCTGAGTGTTTTCTTTACAACCTGGTAGAGATGATTAAAGCTGCATAGTCCGATGAAGTAGAAAAAACAAAAAACAATTATCTAGATTTGATTCTACATATCTAACTTGAATACTGATGCACTAATTAAGCGTTTGGTGCTACATATAAGGAAATAATGAGTCAATTTAATAGAACCTGTTACTGCAGAAGCCTATGGTGTGAGACTTTGCACTTCAAATATCTCAAAACATGGCTATTTAAAATAAAAGTCACTTCAAACTAAAGGAAGGTAGATGTACAGTGACTAACAGTTAAGCCCCTGTCACTCCTCACCGGATTGAGGAAGTGGATAGAGCCGGACAAAAATATTCTAGTCCGGTGTGGTTCGGACGTGAAATGTATCGATTATGTAACGGATGGTAATGGCTGGGTAACAGGTAATAATGGATGGGTAACAGACGGTAACGGACGGTAACGGTTGATAACGTATCTAATGATCAACGGACAATTTAGTATACAAAAAGAACTATAAGGAACGGCAACGGACATGTAATGGATATGCAATGGATGGGAACGGACGGTAACGGATGATAACAGATGGGAATGGATGAGAATGGACGGTAATGGACGGGTAATGGATGCGAACAGATGGGGAATGGACTGAGAAACGGACGGTATCAGATAATAACTACACACACCTGATATCAACGGATATGCAACGGATATGCAACGGATATGCAATGGATATGCAACAGACACAAACCGGACTTTGCCGGATATCAACAGACTTTGTTCGGTTTCTTTCCAATTCCCCACCTGGTGAGGTGTGACAGCGCCTTAACAGTGTGTGGCGGGTTTAATTTGACCTACTTGTAAGAAGTGACGTAGTGTCCCCGTGACAAGTTAACGCGGGCCCATGCAGGGTTCGCTGGTTGGTGGCGCCAAGAAGTGCCAATATGTGCCAAGAAGTGCCAAGGGGCGGCAAGAGGTGACAAGAGGCGTCAAGGGGTGACAATAGGTGACAAGGTGACGAGGTGAAAAGAGGCAACAAGCGGTGACAAGAGGTGGCACGGGGAAACAAGGAGCAAAAAGGGGTGACAATAGGTGGCACGAGACGAATGGGGTGACAAGCTGTGACAAGAAGCAACAAGGTGTGACAAGGTGCGAAAAGAGGCAACAAACAAGAGGCACCAAGGGGCGACAAGAGGTGATACCGGAACACAAGGCGCGCCAAAGGGTGTGACAAGATATGACAAGATGTGACAAGGTGTGACAAGATGTGACAAGGTGCGACAAGAGGCAACAAGAGGTGCCCAGAAGCAACAAGAGGGAACGAGGGGGTGACAAGGGATGACAAGAGGCGACCAGAGGTGACAAGGTGTGACGAGGTGTGACAAGAGGCACCAAGAGGCACCAAGCGGCACCAAGGGGCGACAAGGGGCGACAAAGGGTGCGAGCAGGTTGAGGAGGGAGCTGACTGGTGCGGGCAGGTTGAGGCGGGAGCCGACTGGTGCGGGCAGGTTGAGGCTGGCGCCGACTGGCGCGCGTCCGGCGAGGACTGTCCAACCCGCCGAGACCTGCTCGGGGCGCGGGGACCCACCACACATCACACGGCCTGCACCCCACCACGGGCGGCACGCCAAAAGGTAATAGAATAACGGGGCGCCCGCCCCTGGGCAAAAACCTCACAGGTAGCAGAGGCAGCGTGAACGTGTGTGTATGTGTGTACACGTGTGTGGCTGTGTGTGAGAGCCATGATGTGTGTGAGCGCGCGAGTGAGTGAGTGAATATGTGAGTGACGGATGGGTGAGTGAATGAGGGTGAGTGAGTGAGTGGGTGAGTGATTGAGTGAGTGTGTGGGTGAGTGAGTATGTGAGTGAGTGGGTGAGTGAGTATGTGAGTGAGTGAGTGAGTGAGTATGTGAGTGACGGATGGGTGAGTGAATGTGGCTGAGTGAGTGGGTGAGTGAGTGAGTATGTGAGTGATTGAGTGGGTGAGTGATTGAGCGAGTGTGTGGGTGAGTGAGTATGTGAGTGAGTGGGTGAGTGAGTATGTGAGTGAGAGTATGTGATTCAGTGTGAGTATGTGAGTATGTGAGTGAGTGAGTATGTGAGTGAGTGAGTATGTGAGTGAGTGAGTATGTGAGTGGGTTATGAGTGGATGCGTGAGTGAGTATGTGACTTGTGAGTGAGTGAGTATGTGAGTGAGTGAGTGAGCATGTGAGTGGGTTAGTGAGTGAGTGAGTATGTGACTTGTGAGTGAGTGAGTATGTGAGTGGGTTAGTGAGTGAGTGAGTATGTGACTTGTGAGTGAGTGAGTATGTGAGTGAGTGAGTATGTGAGTGGGTTAGTGAGTGAGTGAGTATGTGGGTGAGTATGTGACTTGTGAGTGAGTGAGTGTATGAGTAAGTCCGCGTGATATGTGTATTTGTGAGTGGCGGAGAGCATGGGTGTGTGTGTGGGGGGGGGGAGGGTAGTGAGTGTAGTGATGTAAGTGCTGGCCGTTCGGGGGAGGGGAGAGTTCTGGGCGGCAAACTTCAAAAAGAACCACGAGTAAAACCGCGGGAAAGCTCTAAAATGCTGCAAGGGGCAGACGACATTGAATTGATCAGGGAGCGGTTCACAGGGCCCGCTTTTAGCGACAGGCCAAATCCATGCACGTACCGGGGTGCCGCGAAACAGCACCCCACGCCGAATAAGGAGCAGACATGAGCAGCCAGACAGCGTGTGTGCGTGTGCGTGTGCGTGTGTGAGTCTGCGTGTGCGCGTGTGTGAGGTAGAGTGAGAGAGACATACAAAGAGAGACAGAGAGTAGGCGACAGAGACGGAGACAAAGAGAGGCAGCGCTACTTCCTGACTATACGGTCAGCTCGGATATTCACAAATGATGCATCTTACTGGTTATCTCCAAAGACCCTAAAAGACCCTAAACAACCAGCCAATCGGACGGTGCCGCTTTAAACACGCCTTGCCAATAAGCCCAGGCGGCACGTGACCTCGTTCAAAGCGAGGCCGGAAGCTGGCTCGAAGTGTCGTCTGCGACCCGGCGCGCAGCCTGCTCGGCAGACTACATTGTGCGCAGAAGCGCGCGTTCAGAACACGTCTGGCGGCGCTTTGAAGTCGGCCGCACGTAGCGCTGCGACAGACGCCTTGATCACAAAGAAAGCGCGCCAAAATCAAACTAAGCAATTTTGGTTTGTTTGTTGTTTATGTCCTAGCAACATTTAAGGTCATATCAAGACGGGTACCGACTTGTGACAGTGTGCACGCATGGCGACTTAATAGTGCTGCCTCATGACCCGCCCACTTCCCACTAGCACCATGACCCGATATATCACGCAGTCATATTATTCTGATATTGTGCTAACCAGTCCTTGTCCTATCCTATTTAAGTTGCATAGCCCGATGGTTTTGAATTTCTGTATTTTTTCTGAGATAAATATATTAGATCGATCACTAGTATCTACTTTACATTAGTACAAAGTTACTTTTATTTTAAATGGTAAACTTTTGAGATATTTTGAGTGCAAACATGGAAAATTAGTTTTGGCAAGCTTGCCAAAACTCTGACACCATAGACTTCAGCAGTAACAGGTTCTGTTAAATTGACTCAGTATTGCCTTCTACGCAGAAACAAATGCTTAATAAGTGCATTAGTATCTAAGTTAGATATGTAAAATCAAATCTAGATCATTGGTTTGGTTTTGAAAATTTGATATTTCATTGGACTATGCAGCTTTAATGTCGAGCGCCAGGCTAGGTAGTGACAAGTATCAATTTGATAAGTTATTGGTTTGATTCGGCTGGGATTTTACCTCCCGACCTTCCACGCGGGAAGCCTGCACTCTATCGTTTCGGCCACCGTGTCCAGTCAGAAAGTGATGTTGGTGGTGTGGGTGACTGTAGCGGCGCAACTATCTTCAGGGTTCCACAAGGACGCGCATGCACACTGCAGTTTGGAATTGTTTGTTTCACCTGATCAGGCGGAGGTGCAGGTGGGAGGGTAGTTAAGAGAAGAAAAAAAATAGTTTTATAGAGCGACACATCTAAGGCACATTAATCTTTATCATCACCTATTGGACATCAAACATATGGTCATTCTGACATATTTCTTTGGAGGAAACCCGCTGTCACCCCACATAGGCTACTCTTTCAGATAAGTAGCAAGGGGTCTTTTATACGCGCTTTCCCACAGACAGGACAGCACATACCACAGCCTTTGATGAACCACTGGTTGCGTAGAGAAGAGAAGAGATGTGGCATGGTCAGCATAAAAGTCACTGGCTCACTGGTCCCCTGGTAAAGACACAACCACCAGTAAACGTGGTTCACTGGTCCCCAGGTAGTGACTCAGCCACCAGTAAACGTGGTTCACTGGTCCCCAGGTAGTGACTCAGCCACCAGTAAACGTGGTTCACTGGTCCCCAGGTAGTGACTCAGCCACCAGTAAACGTGGTTCACTGGTCCCCAGGTAGTGACTCAGCCACCAGTAAACGTGGTTCACTGGTCCCCAGGTAGTGACTCAGCCACCAGTAAACGTGGTTCACTGGTCCCAAGGTAGTGACTCAGCCACCAGTAAACGTGGTTCACTGGTCCCCAGGTAGTGACTCAGCCACCAGTAAACGTGGTTCACTGGTCCCCAGGTAGTGACTCAGCCACCAGTAAATGTGGTTCACTGGTACCCAGGTAGTGACTCAGCCACCAGTAAACGTGGCTCACTGGTCCCCATCTGGCGATGCAGACAATAGTAAGTGTGGCTCACTGGTCCCCATGTGGCGATGCCGCCAATAGTAAACGTGGCTTACTGGTCCCCATGTGGCGATGCAGCCAATAGTAAACGTGGCTCACTGGTCCCCATGTGGCGATGCAGCCAATAGTAAACGTGCCTCACTGGCCTCCACGTGGTGACATAGCCACACGTAAACATTGGCTCACTGGTGCCCACATGGTGATGCAACCACTAGTATTAGTAAGAATGGGTGTAATAAAAGTGAGTGAGTGTAACAGAGAGTGCGCCTGAGAGTGAGAGCACGTGAGGAGTGAGTGTGAATATCAGAGTGAGCGAGTAAGAAAGTGACAAACTGATAAAATGTGAAAGCGAAAGTGGGAGACTGAGATAATGAGGATGAGTGAGGATGAGTGAGGATAAGAGAGGATGAGTGAGGATAAGAGAGGATGAGTAAGGATGAGAGAAGATGGGAGAGGATGAGAGGGGATGAGAGAGGATAAGAGGGGATAAGAGAGGATGAGAGGATGGCTGTACATCTTCTTCTTCTTTTCGTTCACCTTCAATTACACTTGGAGCCCAGTTCTCATAATAAACTTGACAGTCCTCTGTAGCACATCTGCAGCCCCGTACAGCTTCTCCTGCAAGTCAGTGGGAGCTGGCCATAGCTCTTCCCTCAGTGAGTGATGGTTCAAGCAGCTCTGTTGGATATGCTCAGCAGTCTGATCTTCCTCTCCACAGGGGCAGAGGGCAGATGGTACTACATGGAAGTATCTGTGCAGGTGATTGTTAAGCCTGTTATGCCCAGTCCTAAGGCGGAAGATGATCACTTGATGTTGTCTTGACAGTTGATGGTAGCTGTCTCGTGATTCTGGTGATCTATACAGAGACTTAATGATGTTCTTCAGCTCCTTAAAGTCAACACTGTTTTCGTGCTGTTCTGCCTCTGCACACATCTTTGCCATTTTGTCAGCTTCTTCGTTACCCTGAATGCCGCAGTGTGAGGGAATCCACTGCAGCACAATTCTGAAGAAGTGGATATTTTGAAGTGCTTCCTGGAGTCGTGGCAGTTTGTTCTCTGTGACTGCCTCAAGCACAGACCTGGCATCAGTCAGGAAAACTATCTGAGAGTCTGTGGCTGTGGTGCTTTTCAATATCTTAGCAGCTTGGACCAGGGCTTCAACCTCAGCTCTATAGTTTGTGCAGTAAAGGCCTGTTGGTGTTGCCTCTGTCTGCCTTTGTCCATTAGGGTACCTGATGTATACCCCAGCAACACCTCTCCGGAATGCATCTGTAGCTGACCCGTCAGTGTAGGCATGGATCCATGCCTCCTGGGGGTACTTTTCAGCAAGCATTGCCAGTGTCAGGATTTTCCTGCTCATTTCGCTGTGTGCATCTTTAGTGGAGAGGTAAGGCACTGTGATACTAATACTGAAGTTCTCCAGCTTTCTTTCCCAGGGAGGAGAATCAGTGATGGTTAAGGCCTCTACATCATCTAGAGTGTTGCAACCTAATGCTGCTGTCACATTATGACGCTTCTCGCCAACGCATGTCGACGTATGTGATTTTTTGGTGCAACATCGGGATACGTCAGGAAGCGTTACGCGGGCATTAGGCATGCATTGGTATTCGTTGATCTACGGCGACGGTCGGCGACAGTCGGCGGTGCGCGTCAGGGAATTGGCGAAGTTTTGTGCTTGCACAAAACTTTGTACGTGCGACAACGTGCAGGTGCCATCATTATGGCGACGTTAGGGGCCCGTCGAGATACATTAGATGCGCTGGAATAATGTTATGCGAACGATAGGCACACACCGCACGCGCATGATGGTTGTTCCCACAAGTTGCGCCAAACAGTTGCTTTGTTTCTTTGTTGTTGTTTTACATCCTAGCTACATCTAAGGTCATATCAGGACGGCGTGCCAAAACACGCTACCAATACGTTGCGCTGACGCCAAAAAGTTTGACCTATCTAGACGATTAAAAGTGATTTTGCGTGTTGGCGGCGCACCAGAGAGAAGCGTCATAATGTGACAGGGCCATAATAAGAACGTAGATGTAAGCATTTGTGAATAATACAATGGAGTAGGCACCCAACATATTGTTAACTAGCGGTATTTTTCACACTAGAATCTTTATAGGAAATATAACCCTAACTTCTGTGTGTGGAGGCCGGAAAGCACTAATGTATTATATTACTCAAGCAATGATCCGCTTACTGTATCTGCTTACTATATCTGCTTACTATATCTGCTTACTATATCTGTTCCAAGAAATATCAAACCAACAGAATTTAAGTGTGGTAAAGTCTAGTAGGGAGGGGTGGCTGGCTCCTCCTGCTGTGCTGTCTCCAGGTCATCTGCCTGCCACACCCCCTGCCCAGCTCTTTTATTCAGATTCAACATTCAAAATACAGGTACAGTTGCTGGGAGTCTCCTCAGTCAGAGAGTGTCACATGGCATTTCATTGGCTGAACCCCTCCAGTCAGTGGTGGGGGGTGGGGTGGGGGGCCAACCCACCCACCCCAAGTCAGATACATATTTTCCCATCAAGTTCACCAATTACACTTATATGGGAATATCAACTCTGTTTATATTTACATAACACCCGTGGTCACCAGTCCCTTAGATTGGGACAACTCCAAAATAGTAGGAGTTTCTACATGCCTTACTTTGAGAATTAGATATTTTATAATCTTTTAGTTCAGCAAACTGCCACCAGGTGGGGCAGGGAGGGCTCACCACACACACACACACACACACACACTCCTCCCACCTCCAGCCTGACACCTGGCTTTGGCAGGTCCTGCAAACACTCACACACACACACACAACCCCCATGCATTGTCACCTGTGTCCTAACACTCCCTCAGATACTGGCATCTGTAAGTCATACCATAACAATAACAAGCACACAGAAATTCTTGACTTAATTATTATACCCATTCTGTGGCATTCTTCACAGACTATTTGTCTGGGTGAAGAAACCAGTCTGCATCAACTGTATATGCTGCCCTTAGTTTCAGCATTTACCTCCTTTCATACAATATATAATACCAACAGACTTCAATTCAGGAATACATGTAAATAAACCAATGCAGTAATAATTTTCCAGAGTTCTTATCTCCAGTGGTTATATTTGATGTAGAACCTTAGAACAATCTGATATTAATTATCCTTTCACTTAATATACATAATCTACCATGGTTTCACAACTTGGTTTGAATATTATGCACATGTATTTAGCAACATGATAGAATGAATTAGGTATTATTAGAGAGGTTTTATAGTGGTACTTATATAATTTTAATATTATTATAATGACTTTATAGAAATAACTGGATGATTTAAATATGATTAAAACAGTTTTCTCAATGCTTCACATATGAGTTTTATGAAAAGGAGATATTTTAGAATATATTTTAACTATTATTTATTTATGAACCAGACCTAAAAAGTCGGAATATTTTACAATATGCTGAATCATTATGGGGGATGGGGAGCGGCATTTGTTAGTGTACCAGGGTGGTCGCGCCACCTGGTGGGCGGGCCCCGAGGCAACCCCCTGTCCTTAATGGGGTAATGGGCCGCGCACCCGGGGTCAGTGCCCGGCGGGTGTAAAGCTCGACTACCTCTGTTAAAGCTGCATAGTCCGATGAAAGCGTCAACTTTTCAAAACCCAAACAATCATCTAATATGATGCTATATATATAACTTAGATACATATTATTCACTAAGCACCTGTTGCCACAGATAAGGGAATATTGGGTATTATCTTAATTAAACCTGTTATTGCTGAAGCTTATGGTGTCAGAGGTTTGGCGTGCTTCCCAACATTAATTTGGGATGTTTGCACTTCAAATATCTCCAAAGTTAGGCGCTTAAAATGAAAGTTACTTAAACCTAAAGTAAGGTACATTATAACCATCAACCTCATATATTTATCTCAGAAAATGAGAAAAACATCGTATTATGCTATTTTAACCCCCCCCCTCCCCAACCACACACATGATCAGCTCCTGGTAAAGCACGCCTACCTGTTAACACCCCCCCCCCCCTCCCACACACATACACAAGCTGTGGGTAAAGCACGCCTACCTCGGTTACGCACCTAGCCCTCCCCCCCACCCCCCACCCCACCCCCCACCCCACCCCCCACCCCCCACCCCAACTGGTGGTTACTGGACTGTCCTTACCAGGGCCGCGTTCAGGGTCCGTCTCGGAGGCGCCTCGGAGGCGCACGTGACGTCACGCTAGTCTGAACCACAAAGGCAGTTTCTTGTCTCGAAAATGGCCGCCCCCATAGGCGGCGGCCATTTGCAATTGAAATTCTGTGCTCTGATTGGATGAAACCACTGCATGCGGCGGCCATTTTCGAGGCGCTTTTTGTCTCCAACCTGAAAAGGGAGGCGTCGCCGAGATGGACGCTGAACACAACTAGACCAAAAAGCATCGCCGAGACGTCGCCGAGGGGCCTCCGAGACGGACCCTGAATGCGGCCCAGGCACTATGCGGCCAAGAAGGCGACCCCTGCGGCAAGCCTCCTTCTGAACTGACACAGACGGTCAACGCGTCGCCATGAGCCTGTTGTCGGGTGACTATTTATTACCTTAGATGTTGCCAGGACGTAAAACTCCAACAACCAACCAACCAACCCGGATAGTGACGTCACGTGGCGTCCAGCGTTCATGGCGCATTAAGCCCCAGTGACACTACAGCTTGCGACCACTTTGCGACCACTTTGCAACCAAAGAACCCAGTCACTGGCAACTTCCTTATGGCTAAAAGCAATGGTCGCCGACCTCCTTGCGACCAAAATTGTCGCAAGGAGGTTTTTAGTGCTGTAGCTGCAACCTCTTTGCAACCAAAATGGTGGCAAAGTCAGCCACCACTGAGGACCATTTTCAAACCACATTGAAAACATTTTGCGACCACTTGTGACGAACCTTTTTGTGTGACTGGGGTATTAAACTCTAGCTGGACTGGCTCGGGGGAGACGTCTAAATTGTCCCAGTAGCACATTGCGGTTATAAGTGGATACGCGCAGCCAACTGCACAGTTCTGACCGTCGTGACTGGACGATGTGGCCGAATCGGGAGAGCGCAGGCCTCCCATGCAGGAGATCGGGAGTTCCAATTCCCGGTCGAGTCAAACAATGACTTACAAAATTGATATCTGTCACTTCCCAGCATGGTGCTTGGCATTCCTTGCTTCGCGCTCAGCATGAATAGGATAGGGCAAGGACTGGTTAGCTCAATGTCAATTGTCAGGATAATGTGACTGGTGTGATATCGGGTCATGGTGCTGCCGGCCTGATTTCCCAGTGGGGCCGCACTATAAAGTCGCCATGAGTGCGCACTGTCACAAGTTGGTACCCATCCTGATATGACCTTAGATGTTGCCAGGGCATAAAACTCCCAACAACCCACTAACTTGGGACCGTCGTGGGCCGGGAGACGCCGTGTCTGTCCGCCGCCGGCCTCCTCACGTGACCACACCGCTTGGAGGTGTTCAGTCGGTCGGTTGGTTGTTGGGGTTCCTGGCAACATCTAAGGTCATACCAGGTCGGGTACTAGCTTGTGACAGTGCACACTCATTGCGACTTCATAGTGCTGCGCCACTGGGACACAAGGCCGCCAGCACCATGACCCAATATCACACTCAGGTCACATTATCCTGACACTGAGCCAACCAGTCCTTGCCATATCCTAATAATGCCGAGCACCTGGCTAGAAAGTGATACGTATACATTCTTTTAGGTCATTGGTTTAACTCGACCAGGGTTTGAATCCCATGATCTACCAAACGGCAGTCGGTCGGAATGTTGCGTTTATAAATATGGCCGGTAGAATGATAGATGTGGGGAGGGGGTGGTGGGGTGGGGTGGTGGGGTGGGGGGGTCAGTGGGTGGGTGGAGAGAGGGGTGTACTTACAAGATGAAGATTGGCTGATGGAGTTGGGTGTTGGCAGGAGATCGGGCCGTGAGGGAGCAGTGAGATAAGGAAACGGACGGATACAGATCTCCCCCTCGTGCATGAATGGCGAACCTTGACGAAATAATGCCTCACCCCTCAACCAATCACAAAGAGGACCGACCGCGACCAGGAAGAAAGTATGACTCTGTGGAGCTAGAACATGAATGGATTGAAGATGTGACCATGTGGCCGATTACCGAAAGTGCGTTGGCAGACACATGGCCAATTTAGTTAACCCGAGAGAGGGGGGGGGGGGGGTAGGGTGACTCCGGGTGCCTACACCCGCATATACAGGTATATGAGACTCTCTCAAAAGGTGCTAAGCAATATGGGACAAAACTTTGTCCATTGTAACGATCAACATACTATCGGCTTATGCATTCACTCAGGATAAACTGATTTGTTTTTTACA
>CM059193.1:16737422-16774922 GCA_030323885.1 Branchipolynoe longqiensis | reverse complement strand
ACAGGATAGTAGAAAGATTCTACTAGACAGAAAATTAGAATATACAGCATAGATTCTACTACTAGACAGCATAGAGAATCTATAGCAAAGATTCTACTAGTCAACACAGTAGCGTCTATACCAAAGCTTCTACTAGACAGCATAGTAGAGTCTATAGCAACGATCCTACTACTAGACAGGATAGTAGAAAGATTCTACTAGACAGAAAATTAGAATATACAGCATAGATTCTACTACTAGACAGCATAGAGAATCTATAGCAAAGATTCTACTTGACAACACAGTAGCGTCTATACCAAAGCTTCTACTAGACAGCATAGTAGAGTCTATAGCAACGATCCTACTACTAGACAGGATAGTAGAATATATAGCAAGGACTAGACAGCACAGTAGAATCTCTAGCAAAGATTCGACTAGACATGATAGTAGAATCTACAGCAAGGATTCTACGTACTAGACAGGATAGTAGAATCAATAGTAATGATTCTACTACCTGGAATAGTAGAATCTACTGCAAAGATTCTACTAGATAGGGTAGTAGAATCTATAGCAAAGATTCTACTACCTGGAATAGTAGAATCTACAGCAAAGATTCTACTGGACATGATAGTAGAATCAATGGCAACAGTTCTACTAGATAGCATAGTCAGATCTATAGCAAAGATTATACTACTAGTACTAGTACTAGACAGTACAACAGAATCTATAGCAAAGATCTTACTAGACTGTATAGTAGAATCTATAACAAAGATTCTACTACTACTAGACAGGATAGTAGAATGCATAGGAAAGATTCTACTACTTATTACTAGACAGCACAGTAGTGTCTACAGCAAAAGATCCTACTACTAGTACTAGACAGGATAGTAGAATCTATAGCAAAGATTATACTAGACAGGATAAAGTCTATAGCAAAGATTCTACTAGAGAGTATAGTAGAATCCACAGCAAAGATTCTCCTATAGTACTAGTAGTAGTAGTACTACTACTAGTACTACTACTAGACGAGCATTTGACAAGGTTCGCACTTCAGTGAGTTCTCTCCTCCCGGCGCTGCCCGGACCCCACACCCGCACACCCGGTGACGCCCCCCGGCCCACCCACCGGTACCCCCGGCCCACCGAACGAGGCGCCCCCATGACCCGGGGGGTGGGGCGTGCCGGACCCGGCCTCCCGCCTCCACCCGTTTACCTGAGTGGAGCCCCGGCACACCTGTCCGCAGTAATAAGCAGGGTCCCGCCTCAGCCGGCCACGGGGTGTCAGGCCGGCTAATTAAACTGTTGATGAACAGCCCCACTCATACAGACACAGACACAGACGGAACCACACCCACTCATATCCCCAACTACTCACACAGACACAGACACAGACGCACCCACACCGCCTCACACCTATGGTTGCACTTCACACATTGCAGCTTGCATACACACACTGACACACACACACCCTCACTCACACCTTAACTAACTCAGACACACCTTCACAAACACACACCTTCACAAACTCACACCTTCACTCACACACACCAGGCGGGATGGCCAAATGAGTTGAGCATCTGTCTCCCATTTTTGTAGATTGTGGAATTCGAACCCCTGGTCGAGTCAAACCAATTACGTACAAATTTATACTTATTGCTTCCTAGCTTCGCACTCGGCAGTATTAGGATAGAGCAAGGACTGGTTGGCTCAGTGTCAAGATAACATGACTGAGTGGGATATCGAGTCATGGTGCTGGTGGCCAGGTCTCCAAGTGGGGCAGCAGTATAAAGTCACCATGAGTGCGCACTGTCACAAATCAGTACCCGTCTTAATATGACCTCAGATGTTGTCAGGATGTAAAACTCCAACAACCAACCAATCACCCACTCACACACACTCACACACACACACTCACACCCTCACACACACTCACTAGTCACAGTAACACCAACCCACCCTTCATCCCACAACAGAGGCAGCCTTAAATTACTCGTCACTTAGTTGGCCATAATGTTCTGCCTGACACCAACCAGTTGACCAAAGACTACAATAAAGCACACAGACGTTGGTGTAAGACCTTTCACTCTCCCAGAGTAGTGGCCAGTTCGAAGAGGCGTCAAACGCTACAGCCGGCGTATCGGAAGAAATTCTGTGTTATTAAAATATTACGTCGGACATTTGAGTAATCCTTTTGCACCTTCTACCTCGAAATAGAGGCAATTACTTACCATCCCCTCATATAATAAGAGGTTTGTTTGTTGTTCTTTTACGTCCTAGCAACATCTAAGGTCATATCAGGACGGGTACCGGCTTGTGACAGTGCGCACTCATAGTGACTTTATAGTGCTGCCCCACTGCGAAATCAGGCCGCTGGCACCATGACCCGATGTCCCACTCAGTCACATTATCCTGACACTGAGCTAACCAGTCCTTGCCCTATCCTATTAATGCCGAGGACCAGGCTAGGAAGCAACAAGTACCAATTTTAAAGTCATTGGTTTGACTCGACCGGGAACCGAACTCCCGACCTTCCACACGTGAGGCCCATGCTCTACCGATGAGCCGCCGCCCCAGGTATACAATAAGAGGAAATACCATTGTTGGGGGCATTACATCCTAACATAGCAACATCCCAGGTCATATCAGGAAGGGTACCGACTTGTGACAGTGCGCATTCATGGCGACTTTATAGTGCTGCCTCCCCGGGAAATTGATGAACAGCCCCACTCACACAGACACAGACACATTCACATTATCATAATACTGATCAACCCAGTCCTTACCTCATCCTAGAAATGTCAAATGTCATGCTGGGTAACAAGTATCAATTTTGTAAGTCACTGGTTTGACTCAGCTGGGATTCGAGCCCAAGAGCTCTTACACATGAGGCCAGATAGGGCTAGCGATTCGGTCACGGCGTCCTCCTGTCAGAGAGGACATAACCTGCTTCAAGTAAGACCCTCATGCATAGGGAGAAAGAACATCGTGTGGGCATCAGGGCCCGTATGCACCAAGTTGTGCTACTCGTAACCGGAGCTAGGCGCTAACTCCGGTCAGCTACCTCTGGGTAGTGGGGGGTCCGCGAAAAAGATACACTGGTATGCGCCAATGTTTTAGCCGGAGCGGATAGCTGACCGTGAGTTTATTTATAGATTTGGGAATTCCCTCTGCGTTTGTAGCCATATATTAGGCTCAAATATATTAAATGCGATCATATTTAACAGAATTACATACGCAATAAATTTAATTTGATCAATTTAACCCTAAATTCGAAGCGTTATTAAGGCTACCGCCGCATTGGCGGCGATATTAATAGTTATATTTTCTAATCGACGAAAGTAAAGTAAACAAATTGCCGCCGCCGCATCGACGTCGCTTTCCATACTGGCGGCGGTGGCGGTTTGTTTACTGTACGTTCGTCGATTAGAAAATATAACTATTAATATCGCTGCCAATGCGGCGGCAGCGTTACTATCGGTTCGAATTTAGGGTTAATTTAATAAAATGTCACGTTTAGAGTATGTAATTCTGTCAAATATGATCGCATTGAATAGATTGAGACCCACACACACACACTAACTGCCCCGGCTAGCAGTTAAACCCGATTTGATACTGGTTTAGCTTAGCCTAGGCTACGGTCGGCGGTTAGCGCTGGCACCGATTGACGCATACAGATTTTCCACAGTTAGACCTGTGGGGATAGTCAAACCGCGGTTAAGGCCCTAACTCCGATTGGTGCATACGGCCCCAGGAAACCAAGTGGAAGGTCTTATTACATTGCTTGGTCTTTGTGCCAGCTCCATTCATCCCAGCCTGTCACTCTCCCCCCCACCACACCGTGTGCCCTCGGGGTAGCAGACAGGAGCTGTGTTTTGCTAAATTTGCAGGTTTCTTCCCCGACACTGACACCAATAGGGGGGGGGGGGGGCTGTCAGGCCATAGGGGTGGGGCACAGGTATTTATTTATACAGGCCCTAATTAGGGCGCCTTGTAAGGCGACCATAATCCAAATTATACACGCGGCGCCTGCGCACTGGTATCACCACTAAGCACCTGCTGACGCCGGTAACACCTCCAGGTGGCATCTTTATTGCACTGACACCCCAGCCTTGTCAGACAGTTGTGGTTGTTGGAGTTTTATGTCCTGGCAACATCTATGGTCATATTAGGTTTTTGATTGATTGGTTGGTGGTTTCTCACTGGGAAATCAGGCCAAGAGCACCATGACTTGATATTCCACTCAGTCACATTATCCTGACACTGAGCTAACCGGTCCTTGCCCTATGATATTAATGCTGAGGGGTTAAGCTAGGAAGCGACAAGTATCAATTGGTTTGACTCGACTGGGAATCGAATTCCCGATCTCCCTCACGGGAGGCCTGCACTCTATCGATTAGGCTACCGCGCCTGGTCAGAAGCTGGTGTCTGGTGCCGAATGGTGGCTTCTTGTGTCCAAATGTAGCAGCTACTCCCCCTCCACCCCCACCCCCCCCCACCCTCTCAGACCTGAGACTGCGCGGGCTTCATAGCAAATGTCAAACCTGCAGGACTGGTCAGTTTAATTAAAGTTGCATCGACTGATGGTTTTGAATTTCTGTATTTTTTCTGAGATAAATATATTAGATTGATCACTAGTATCGACTTTACATTAGTTTAAAGTTACTTTTATTTTAAATGGTAAACTTTTGAGATATTTTGAGTGCAAACATGGAAAATTAGTTTTGGCAAGCTTGCCAAAACTCTGACACCATAGACTTCTGCAGTAACAGGTTCTGTTAAATTGACTCAGTATTGCCTTCTACGCAGAAACAAATGCTTAATAAGTGCATCAGTATCTAAGTTAGATATGTAAAATCAAATCTAGATAATTGGTTTGGTTTTGAAAATTTGATATTTCATCGGACTATGCAGCTTTAATTAAAGTTGCAAAGACTGATGGTTTTGGGTTTCTATCATTTTCCTGAGATAAACATTAAATTGGTTGTAATAATATACTTTATTTTAGTTTGCAGTAACTTGGCCAACCTTTGAGATATTTGAAGTGTAAACATGCCAAATTAATGTTGGCAAGCACGCCAAAACTATTGAGGTGGGGTGGGGGGGGGGGAGATGATGATGAGGGGATGGGAGGTAGCGGATGGGAAGGGAGAGGAGGGGGGGGGGGTTATTTTGAAATAAAATCCCCCGGAGCGATTTTATTTCAAAATAGAATCGCCAGAGGAGACAATTTTGAGGGGGGGGGTGATCTATTTCGTGACACAGACATCACGTGGGTGACAACAGTAAGCTTCAAATACATCGCATTACAGGTTGACTGACATGTTGCTAGGACGTAAAACCTCAGCCAATTAACGTCAGCTTGGGTGCGACTTCTAAATGAGTACTGTACACAGAACAGGGTGCGTTCAGCAGCAGGGTTCATTCTAAGAGTTTGTGACAGTGCGCACTCAAGGCCACTTTATAGTGCTGCCCCACTGGGAAATCAGGCTGCCATCCTGGCAACATCTAAGGTCATATAAGGATGGGTACCGACTTGTAACAGTGCGCACTCATGGCAACTTAATAGTGCTGATCCAAACCACCAGCACAATGACCTGATATCCCACTCAGTCACATTATCCTGACACTGAGCCAACCAGTCCTTGCCCTATCATAGTAATGCTGAGTGCCAGGCTAGGAATCGACAAGTATCAATTTTTAAGTCACCGGTTTGACTCGACCAGGGTTCGAACCCATGATCTCATGGGTTCAGATCCCCCAATCTCCCAAAACAGGGGACAGACACTCAACTCATTCAGCCACCCCGTCTGGTCCATTCTAAGGGAGTATGCAATATACTATAGTCGCGGAATGATATAGTTGAGTTATTCTCTAAAACTAGAGCAGGACTTAGCTCAGGCGGTAGCATGTCCACCTGTGAAGGTGTTGATCATCTTATCGATCCTGCTTAGGGGACACATTTGCAGTTTGGTCGATTTTCCGTTCCAACCAGTGGTCCACAACTGGTTCATCGAAGGCTGTGGTATATGCTGTCCTGTCTGTGGGAAGGTGCATATAAAAGACCCCTTGCTGTTTATCGGAAAGAGTAGCCTATGTGGCGGCAGCAGGTTTCCTCCAAAGAAATATGTCAGAATGACCATATGTTTGAAGTCCAATAGCCGATGATATAAATCAATGTGCTCTAGAGGCGTCGATAAATAAAACAAGCTTTACATTTTATTCCGTAAACCTGGTCATAATAAAGTCGCCATGAGTGCGCACTGTCACAAGTCGGTACCCGTCCTGATAATGATATGACCTTAGATGTTGCTAGGACATACACCAACAAACAAACTAAACCTGTGCACCACATATTTGGTGTCCATGTTACGATGCTGATAACTAACTTTCTTTTATTGATAGCAAGTCATATAATTATTGAATCCTCTGCGTACTAAGAATGTCACTTGTCAGCAATACTATATTTAATCTACCCCACTAATACTTGTATGAGTTTGTGCTAAAGTGAAAATGTGAAACTTTACACATCGACACCATGCATATATCGAAGCTTTTTTTCAACTTTTTTCTTGTAAGACATAATTATATTTGCTTAACTGTAATCAATAAAATGTTGTTTGACTTTGTATATGTAAATTCCGACCGACTGGACGCTGGTCAGTAGTGGTGGTGCAGCCCGAAGTGACCAGTACCTGTTTGCTCTCACCTGATTGGCTGGCCACATGTGGGTCGAGAGTGGTTTGCTTGTTGTCGTTTTACGTCCTAGCAACATCTAAGGTCACGTCAGGACGGGTACCGACTTGTGACTGTGTACTCATGGCGACTTTATAGTGCTGCCCCACTGGGAAACCAGGCTGCTGGCACCATGACCTGGTATCCCACTCAGTCACATTATCCTGACATTGAGCACACCAGTCCTTGCCCTGTCCTAATAATGCCGAGTGCCTGGCTAGGAATCAACAAGTATCAATTTTTAAGTCATTGGCTTGACTCGACGAGGGTTCGAACCCATGACCGACGATCTACCAGCACGGGAGACTGACGCTCTAACTCACTCGGCCATACCGTCTGGTCGGGTCGAGACTGGAGGTGGTGTTAGCACAGATGACACCGCGCACACACGCCTATAGGTGACCGACCCACGCGAGACCCCTTACAGCCTAAAGAATATGCACATAATGCGTTATACCCTACAAAATGATGTCCTGGATGTCTTTGATTTTCATGTTACATGAGTGATATTAACATATTGCTAAATTTGTATAACTATAAGATCTAAATCAAAAAGTTTTTTACTTTTTTTTTCTCTTCTCTGACCTATGTACAATATGCATACCTTCATAGGAACATGGATTTTCCTATTAATTATTTGGAATGTTATTTTGCTATTATTTGGAAGGTTTTCACTTTTGCTATCCATGTCACACCATAGTGCCCAGTTTCATAAGCCCTGTTCACACGGGCAAAATGTGAGGCGAATCAGGCAAATCGAATCAGGTGAGGCGAATTAGGCGCCCGTTCACACGGGCACTGCGTGAGGCGGAAGTGGATATCTGCGCATGAGCAAGTACAGACTAACCAGCGCCATTTTGGGTTCGACGATGCTGGCACCAGAGAGTGTGGGTTCGACCTAGATATGTAATGACTGAATCGTATTGGTTTGGAACGGTCAAAACTTCTGCTGGGCAGTGAAACCCTAAAAATAAATAATAAAAAAAATATCTGTGCACCTCTAGCAGGTTCATAGACCAAATTATATAATATGCGCTTTTGATCGACCGGAAAGTCAACAAAGTAAGCTCTCGACTGCGCATGCGTGTGAGGTGCTTAATCCGCCTCAGTGCGTCCACACGGGCAAAATAAATCGAATCAGAGAAATCGCCTCACGTAAACTACCTCGCTTAGGTGGTTTACACGATCCGCATCACGTGAGTCGAATCAGCCCTAATCCGCCTCAGACGTCCGTTCACACGGGAAATGTGCGTCGAACTAGGCAAGTCGCTTTCTACGAATCGATTTACATTCCCCGTGTGAACAGGGCTATAGAATGACCCAGTTACAAGCGTTAAAAGCATTGGAACTTTATGAAAAGATGCACAAATTTCATTTAACAGCAAAAGCAGTCATGACTTGTAGCAGTACACACTCAGTCTTTATATTGCTGCTGCCTTGTACACAATGCTGCCAGCACGATGGCGCGATATTCCACTCAGTCACTCTCCTTCCGTTGGCCGATAAAATGTGTTGGAGTTTTCCATCCTGGCAACACCTAAGGTCCATATCAGGATGAGCATGAAGTGTGAGGACAGACCAGGATAACCAAGTGGTTACATAGATAGATAAGAGTTTCATATCACCCACACGGCCGTGCCTGGTATTACGCCCATAGTTCCCCTCGTGTCCACTTGGCGTCGCACCTGTCGCCAGCCGTGGCGGCGTCCATGACAGGCGTGACGTCATCAGGGACGCTCAGGCCGGCGTTCCCTCCCTATTATCGCCCGTTCATTACGCGACCATCGGGAGACGTCCTTCGCAAGCCTCGTCTTCGCGGCCCCTGTGTCTGAGCCGACGCGCATACCGGAAGTCACACCTGGCACACGCCGGCGCATGCGCAGTGGTTGCGCCTTTTCCCCACAGGCTGCTGCACCGCTTGTTAGACAGTCACAAGTATGCGGTGAGCTAGATAAACGATGCACCTCTGACTCTGTTCAGAGGTGAATTATAAACAACGCTATGTAATAGTTCAAGAAAATATTTGTCTCACTGTTGACTGTCTTAGTTTAGCATTCCTACCTTATGCTGATTAAAATCCAATACCTAAAAATACAATCCGATTGTATATATTTTCCCTCAAATATACTCTCCAGAGTGTTCAAATCACATAATATCAAGGCATAATGATACAAAATTAGTTTGAAGTGATAGAGTCCATGAAGTAAACCCACCATGTTTGAATGAACTGGTTGTACCACCTGACTACCTCAGCCAATGAAAATGACTACTTCCTGACCTAGATTACCCAGGAACCTCTGAACCTCCTGCCAATGGCTGCCATGTTGACATGTGGGCTTTATCGATTCAAACTTTAAAGTTCATTGATCTACTGGACTAATCTACTAATCAGTTCAAAAGTTTAGGGTAAATACATCAAGGTATGTGACGAATATATTTTGCTTTTTAGATTAAGAATTTATGTGCTCATTTCATTTACCCATATTTTCACCACTTTTCACATAGGGTTGTTCTTCACCCGTACTCAGGCTACTAATACTATAGTATGGGGTGAATCTTTTACCTAGCAGCGAGCATACTTACAGACCTGCCACATTGTAAAGTCGACGGCTGGCAGCTGTGGTTGTGTAGGTAGGCTAAATATGAAATCACTACAGGCAAGAGAAAGCTAGAGTAGAAAGTGCACAGAAAGACATTGAGCTTTCACCATCTGGTTTAATATTATATAGGTTCATGAATCCAAGATGGCTGTCACACCTGATCAGCTCCTCCAATCAGCAGTAGGCATTCTCAAATCAACCCATGAACATTCAACATGCTTGTATCCAAGCCTTGGTTGTTTATGGCTACAGTGCCCTGTTGTGTCTGGGTGTGCAGTGATCCATAAATAACAGTTGGGGGGGGGGGGGAGGGGAGAGGGTATGTGAGCAGAGCTGCTAAGGCCCTGTTACACTAAATGTAGTGCCCCTCTCACACTATCTATAACTACATAATGTTTATATCAAACTCAGCAAAGGATCACCAGCACCACATAATACCTAATGCCTCTGGCTCTATATACCATTTACCTTTTCATATAACAATTGTAATTACTATAGACTAGTTCACACATCCGCCAATGTCTAATTATCGGGAAATTTTACAACATGATACGGGTTAGCCATATCCGATACAGATTTCGGTGTTATTTTTAGTGATACTTCCATACTCCATTTTGATACAGATTTTTAGTTAAATTTATGGAACTAAAAATGTGTAACCACATTATTCCCCTGTATGCTTTCCACAATAGAAAAGCATAATGGTACAATTGTTTATTGTCATTGCCTAACTAAATCGATTATAAACGAACAATCACACTGATGAACGATGTACGTGAATGTAATGTAGTTTGTTGTATATAATGTTTGAGTAATAAAATGATAGAATTGTATTCACATGTTTGTTATGGTATGCAGAACATATGTATGTGAATTATTATATAACACAGATTCAAACAGGATTTTAAGTGAAAAATACAAATGGCCATCCAAAAAATGTGGCAGATCTATACTTACTTTCCACAATAGACATGATTGGACAGGCATGGCCCGCCCTTCGAGTAATAAAGAGGAAGCGAAATCCCCAGAACCGCCTCCCTGAACAATAGTAATTCCTTCTTTGGAGGAAGCGAAATCCCCAGAACCGCCTCCCTGAACAAAACTTTCACGTCCTCCAATCAAACCTCTCCTTACATCGAGCAGCCCACCAATCACCACACCACGGTCTGTGTCTCTGTCACAGTCTCAATTTTCGCCTCGATAGACATGATTGGACAGGCATGGCCCGCCCTTCGAGTCTATCCCTTTGTTCCTGAGATACGCTAAAGTCTAATTAGACGATCAGACCTCCAGAGGAGGTTCCACGAGAGGCTTCAGTCAAGGTCACTCAATGTCAACCAGTGACCTTCCCCTGACGGCGCCCTTATAGTAATTAGACATCACCGGCAATGACAGCATCTATGTATAATGATGAGGACCGGGGCCACCAGAGGGCGCGTTGCCATGGAAACCAAGCACCGGGGAAAGTAGTTTTTTAAGCACTTGAGTTATTTTTTTCCCGCCTGTCATGAAATTTAAAGACGTGATGTACCAATTTGCGATTGTTGTGTTTCATTATTTATAAACAGATATATAATGCACATATATACTATAGCGCATAACCATTATATATGTACTGAATAATCAGCACCATAATCATGATAACCCTTTCCAGTATAATCATCGACGTCATCACATTCCATCAATAGAAATTCCTTCTTTGGAGGAAGCGAAATCCCCAGAACCGCCTCCCTGAACAAAACTTTCACGTCAGATTTCTCTCTATATCATTATGTATTATTATATACTACCACATATAATAGCATTGTCATGGGGGCACTTTAACACATGTAAGAGACCAGACATATTGTACCTCGAGCGGGAATCGAACCATCACTGCTGCTAATCATTAGACAATTTAGGCTCCCAGATGCAATCCACCTTACCTCGCCTACATATGTATGTGGCATTTCACCTGGGGGTGGGGGGTGAATGCACCTCACTACAAAACACCTACTTGTGTATGTGGCATTTCACCTGGGGAGGTGAGTGCACCTCACTACACTACAGCTACCTGTGTATATGGCATTTCACCTGGGGAGGTGAGTGCACCACACTACAAACCACCTACTTGTGTATGTGGAATTTCACCTGGGGAGGTGAGTGCACCTCACTACAAAACACCTACTTGTGTATGTGGAATTTCACCTGGGGAGGTGAGTGCACCTCACTACAAAACACCTACTTGTGTATGTGGCATTTCACCTGGGGAGGTGAGTGCACCTCACTACACTACAGTTACCTGTGTATGTGGCATTTGACCTGGGGAGGTGAGTGCACCACACTACAAACCACCTACTTGTGTATGTGGCATTTCACCTGGGGAGGTGAGTGCACCTCACTACATTACAGATACCTGTGTATGTGGCATTTCACCTGGGGAGATGAGTGCACCAAACTACAAACCACCTACTTGTGTATGTGGCATTTCACCTGGGGAGGTGAGTGCACCTCACTACACTACAGCTACCTGTGTATGTGGCATTTCACCTGGGGAGGTGAGTGCACCTCACTACACTACAATACGCCTACCTGTGTATGTGACATTTCACCTGGGGAGGTGAGTGCACCTCCCTACACTACACTACACCTACCTGTGTATGTGACATTTCACCTGGGGAGGTGAGTGGACCTCCCTACACTACAATACACCTACCTGTGTATGTGGTATTTCACCCAAACAGGTGAATACACCTCACTATACTAATATAGAGGTCCGACATTATTACCTAACCTTCTCTAGGGGAAGAGCAGGGTCATAAGGTCTTATACGCTCTTATAGGAGTAACATGTAGGTGCACTTGCATCCTCAAGATGGGTTATACATGGTGTATATGATATGATATACATAATGTTGGTCTGCTGACATTCTGAGCACCTCTGGCGGCAGACCTCAAAATCACTCACACATTGTTACACCCATTCACATTACAAACAGAGGTTATCACTGAATATATAACGGTTGGTTGTTGGAATTTTACGTCCTGGCAACATCTAAGGTCATATCAGGACGGGTAGCAACTTGTGGCAGTGCGCATTCATTGTGACTTCATAGTGCTGCCCCACTGGGAAATCAGGCCACCAGCACCTTACCCAATATCCCACTCAGTCACATTATCCTGAAACTGAGCTATCCAGTCCTTGCCCTATCCTATTAATGTCGAGCGCCAAGCTAGGAAGCGACAAGTTTCAATTTTGTATGTCATTGGTTTGAACCAAACTCCCGATCCCCCGCACGAGAAGCCTGCACTCTACCGATTCGGCCACCGCGTCCAGTCTCACATATATAACAATGGATCGATAGCATGCTATCAATATCATGACACTACAAGTAGCATCTCTAACTAGAGTCCTTATTATGATAATACAAAACATTGGATTGCCATGGATTCACTGCGACACAACTCACTATAATAATGGCGCCCCTATCCTCACGCGCGACACGGACCATCACCAAGTGAATGCACACTCCGTCAGATGGCGCCACTTTCTTCGTAACCGTAACCAGGGGCAGCGCTCGAAACGTGTGCCAATTACCGGACTTAAAAAGGAAGCGGTAGCGAGGGGGAAAAAAAACACCCAAAAAGACAGATAATCAAAAGCCAAGTACGGCTACATGTCACAATCCGTTTTGGCGCCACAGTGGACGTGCAAACTGCGCATGCGCAGCGCATAATCACTCAGGTGCCTTAATGAGCAGCTCGGCCCGTTAATTAAAGCTAAGTCTTAGGGGCCGAGATCAAAACGGTAGGAACTTGTTAAAAGTGTTATTATTTCGCTAATTAGGCATTAGTGGCATAGTTAATAACTATTTCTTCGCCCTGCCAGGCGGCAGGTGCCCTCCGTCGCCAATTAGGGTTCGGCTGGCAAGGTTCCCAGTGGATAATTGTACGCGCGGGGCCGTATAACTCAGCGGTTGCAGCCGCTGTGGGGCGCTGGCTGTCGACAACAGAGGCGCTATGGGGCGCCGACTGTCGGTGACAGAGGCGCTATGGGGCGCCGATAGTAGCCAACACAGCCACTAAGGAGCGCCGACTGTCAAAAACATAGACGCTATGGGGAACTGACTGACACAGCAATTATGGTGTAAAATATTCCGATTTATGGCATCGGAGGGAATGCAAATGTTCTATTACTAAACAGGTGTACGTGACCAAGCGCATGTATGTATTGATTTCACTATAGCCTGCCTACATAACCACAGATTCGAGTCCTAGTCTTTACAATGTGGTGCTGACTGTTGCCAACACAGCCGTTTGGGCTGCCGACTGTCGCTAACATATCCACTATGGGGTGCTGACTGTCAATAACACAGCCGCTATGGCGCGCAATTCCACACAGCCACAGACCGTCACTTAGCAGCTTAGCGGGGCCCAGTCAGATGGCAAACACCAGGCAACACAGGGACGCCATTTTGTTTTCTTTTAACTCTTGGTTTAGAACGGCGGTAAATCAATGTCACGCCTAACTCACAAAGGGAGAGGACGCCGACACCATCGCGCTTAGTTTGATATAGCAGCCGCCACGTGGTAGGCCTAATTAGGCTGCAGGGTGTCACGTGGTGCCAGGCATTCCACAATGCTAATATTACCTGCACCCGAACTAAGCTGTCGCACTAAGTGGCCCCAACACCCTTTACAACGAGTTGCTTTGTGTGTGTGTGTATGCGTGTGTGTTGTGCTTGTGTGTGTGTGTGTGCTATGTGTCTGCTTTGTGTGTGTTGTTCCTTGAGTGAGTGCTATGTGTCTGATTTGTGTGTGTGTGTGTTGTTCTTTGTGTGTGTGTGCTATGTGTCTGCTTTGTGTGTTGTACCTTGTGGGTGTGCTATGTGTCTGCTTTGTGTGCGCATGCTTTGTGTGTGTGTATTTTGTGTGTACATTGTGTGTGTGCTTTGTGTGTGTGTACTTTGTGTGTGTGCTATTTGTATGTGTATGCTATGCGTCTGTGTTGTGTGTGTGTGCTATTTGTATGTGTATGCTATGCGTCTGTTTTGTGTGTGTGTGCTTTGTGTGTGGGTACTTGGTGTGTGTCTGCTTTGTGTGTGTACGTTGTGTGTGTGTACTTTGTGTGTGTGTGTACTTTGTGTGTGTATGCTATGTGTATGTGTCTGCTATGTGTCTGTTTTGTGTGTGTGTGCTTTGTGTGTGTACATTGTGTGTGCTTTGTGTGTGTGTACATTGTGAGTGTACTTTGTGTGTGTGATTTGTATGTGTGCGCTATGTGTCTGCTTTGTGTGTGCATGCTTTGTGTGTGTATACTGTGTGTGCTATGTGTCTGCTTTGTGTGTGTGATATGTGTCTGCTTTGTGTGTGCATGCTTTGTGTGTGTACTGTGTGTGTGTGATGTGTGTGTGTGATGTGTGCCTGCTTTGTGTGTGCATGCATTGTGTGTGTACTGTGTGTGTGCTATGTGTTGGCTATGTGTGTGTGCTATGTATGTGTACTATGTGTCTGCTTTGTGTGTGGGTGCTTTGTGTGTGTGCTATGTGTGTGTGCTATGTGTCTGCTTTGTGTGTGTGCTATGTGTCTGCTTTGTGTGTGCATGCTGTGTGTGCTAGGTGGGTGCTTTATGTGTGTGCTATGTGTGTGCTTTGTGTGTGCTTTGTGTGTAGGTACTTTGTGTGTGTGCCATGTGTCTGCTTTGTGTGTGTTGTGCTTTGTGTGTCTGATTTGTGTGTGTTGTGCTTTGTGTGTCTGATTTGTGTGTGTGTTGTGCTTTGTGTGTCTGCTTTGTGTGTCTTCTTTGTGTGTGCATGCTTTGTGTGTATGTGATTTGTATGTGTGTGATTTGTATGTGTGTGATTTGTATGTGTGTGTTATGTGTCTACTTTGTGTGTGCATGCTTTGTGTGTGGGTACTTTGTGTGTGTGCTATGTGTGTGCTATGTGTCTGATTTGTGTGTCTGCTTTGTGTGTGCCTTGTGTGTGTGCTTTGTGTGTGTGCTTTGTGTGTGTGTGATGTGTGTGTGCTTTGTGTGTGTATGTGCTATGTGTGTGCTATGTGTCTGCTTTGTGTGTGTGTGGTGCCCTTCCCCCTCCCCCCCCCCCCCTTTCTGGTTGTCACAATAGTTGAGTTGGGGATCTACTGAGGTAGTTATTTCCCCAACGCAATTCTAATCGTTCGTAATCAGATATTTTGGGTATCCTGTCTACAACGACTTATCTGGCAGCCATCGCCGATTTCGAGAGATGAGAAAAAAATGGGACAAAAGAAAATAAGTCAACCCTCCTCACACCGACACAGTAAGTCACAAGGAATCTGATATGTTAGATCAGAGATCCGCACATATTGTGTACATGGTGTGCATCATCCATCGGAGCCCTCCTCACTGGTGGTCCGTGCTATATTGTGCATTATGGCATCTCTCTAGCCTGTACCGTTTTATAATGGCGAATAAAGCACGACAATAATGAACACTGAGTGGCTGAGTTGGATCTAAATATATAGAGGAAGGTTGAGAGAGCAAGAGTAAGAATGAAAGTGAGCTACAATTAGATATAATGAGTCAGAGTGAGTCAGAGTGGGCCAGAATGAGTCAGAATGGGTCAGAGTGAGTCACGGTGAGTCAGAGTGAGCCAGAATGAGTCAGAATGGGTCAGAGTGAGTCAGAGTGAATCGGAAGGAATCAGAGTGAGTCAGTGAGCCAGAGTGACCCTGAATGAGTCTGAGTGCGGTATGGTGAGTCAGGCTGAGTTAGAATGAATCGGGGGAGTCAGAGTGAGCTAGAATGGGTCAGAATGGACCGAACTGAGTTAGAGTGAGCCAGGATTAGATATAGTGAGTTAGAGTATGCTCAAATGAATTAGAGTGAGTTACAGTGAGCCAGAGTCCGTCAGAGAGAGTTACACTGTATCTCTCTCTGACTGACTCTGTCAGTGAGTGAGAGTGAGTCAGAATAAGCTAAAGTGAGTCAGAGTAAGACAGAGTGAACCAGAGTGCGCTAAAGTGCGTCATACTGAGAGTGAGTACGTCGGCATGACCCACATTAAAGCTGCATAGTCCGATGAAAATATCAAATTTTCAAAACCAAAACAATTATCTAAATTTGATTCTACATATCTAACTTAGATACTGGTGCACTTATTAAATATTTGTCACCACATAGAAGAGAATACTGAGGCAATTGAATAGAACCTGTTACTGCAGAAGCCTATTGGATCACAGTTTTGACAAGCTTGCCACAATTAATTTTGCATGGTTCCACTTCCAATATTTCAAAAGTTAGCCACTTAAAATAAAAGTTACTTCAAGCTAAATTTAGGTACATAATAACGATTCAACCGAATGTAGTTATCCTAGAAAATTTCAGAAACTCAAAACCATCGGCTGCAGAAAAAGAGTCGCCATAGAGAGTGTGACTGCCCAGTGTGATGAGATTATACCCACGCGGCCCCGTGTAGTACAGCTGAACACACAGTGCAAAACCACACACGCACGAGCCTAGTCACTCACCTCCTCACACACACCTGGGGACCGCCACCTCTCCACCTGTCAGTTCCCATTGAAATAAACCACATTTTGCTCCATAGATGCCTGGAGGAGTCAGTCTGTGCACACACCCCACAAGTGACACCCATTAGGCGGCGTGTCGCCGGGGCGCAGCGGCCACTCGCCGCCAGGTCCGCCGGCACTTAGCGCCCGCCTCGCGCCGCACTCACTGTCGTCTGCTCCCGTAGCAAATGTCGTCTGTTTTATGATAATTCCTCTAAGATAATGGATGTTTGAGTAAGTGAGTGAGTTGGTGAGTGAGTGGGTGAGTGAGTGAGTTGGGGAGTGAGTGGGTGAGTGGGTGAGTGAGTTGGTAAGTGAGTTGGTGAGTGAGTTGGTAAGTGAGTTGGTGAGTGAGGTGGTGGGTGAGTTGGTGAGTGGGTGAGTGAGTTGGTGAGTGAGTTGGTAAGTGAGTTGGTAAGTGAGTTGGTGAGTGAGTTGGTGAGTGAATGGGTGAGTGAGTGAGTTGGTGGGTGAGTTGGTGAGTGAGTTGGTGAGTGAGTTGGTGACTAAGTGGGTGATTGAGTTGGTGATTGAGTTGGTGAGTGAGTTGGTGAGTCAGTGGGTGAGTGAGTTGGTGAGTGAGTTGGTGAGTAAGTGGGTGAGTTGGTGAGTGAGTTGGTGAGTGAGTTGGTGAGTGAGTTGGTGAGTGAGTTGGTGAGTGAGTTGGTGAGTGAGTTGGTGAGTGAGTTGGTGAGTGAGTTGGTGAGTGAGTTGGTGAGTGAGTTGGTGAGTGAGTGAGTGAGTTGGTGAGTGAGTGAGTTGGTGAGTGAGTGAGTTGGTGAGTGAGGTGAGTGATGTGGTGGTGGGTGAGTTGGTGAGTGAGTTGGTAAGTGAGTTGGTGAGTGAATGGGTGAGTGAGTGAGTTGTGGGTGAGTTGGTGAGTGAGTGTGAGTGAGTTGGGAGTAAGTGGGTGAGTTGGTGAGTGAGTTGGTGAGTGAGTTGGTGAGTGAGTTGGTGAGTAAGTGGGTGAATTGGTGAGTGAGTTGGTGAGTGAGTTGGTGAGCGAGATGGTGAGTGAGTGAGTTGGTGAGTGAGTTGGTGAGTGAATGGGTGAGTGAGTTGGTGAGTGAGTTGGTGCATGAGTTGGTGGGTGAGGTGGTGGGTGAGTTGGTGAGTGGGTGACTGAGTTGGTGGGTGGGTGACTGAGTTGGTGAGTTGGTGGGTGAGTTGGTGAGTGAGTTGGTGAGCGAGTTGGTGAGTGAGATGGTGAGTGAGTGAGTGAGTTGGTGAGTGAATGGGTGAGTGAGTTGGTGCATGAGTTGGTGAGTGAGGTGGTGGGTGAGTTGGTGAGTGAGGTGGTGGGTGAGTTGTGAGTGAGTTGGTGAGTGAGTTGGTGAGTGAGTGGGTGAGTGAGTGAATGTAGGAGTGGGCAGGTGGGAAAGTGAGTGAGTGGGTGAGAGAATGGGCATAGCGCCGCACTCATTGTCGTCTGCGCCGGTAGCAAATGTCGTCTGTTTTATGATAATTCCTCTAAGATAATAGCGGTTTGAGTGAGGGAGTTAGTTAGTGGGTGGGTGAGTGAGTGCGTGAGTGAGTGAGTGAGTGTAATAATATGGGTTCTACACATAGTCATACTCACACATGGTGATATTTAGTGAGGAAGTGATGACCAGATGTCGGAGCAACGAAGTGTACGCGTGGTATTGGAATTGTGTAAATCACCCACCACTCATCAATCTCAAGAACCGAATAGCCAAACACGAATAGTCAAGTCACAGATATCAAACTCCATCTAACAAATCCTGGAAAAAAATTCACTGATACAGAGAATCCACCAAATTGTTAATTTAGTAGGCCTAAACACCGAAGAAACCGACCTAGTCTAACAAGCAAGCCAACAACGAACAAGTGAAAAAGCAAATCCGCAACTAACCCAAAAAGAATATCACCTCAGGGATGAAAGTGGTCTCTGGCAAAATTCTCGGAAATAAACCTGTGGTTATTACACCGACGGCGAATTTCCGCGAAAACGCGGATTTTACTCCCATATGATTAGCACTGTACGGAAATCGCGGGAAAATATTGGTAAGTCAGGTTTCATCTGTCCTCCTTGTGACTTTACTATCGCCCATATCTAACAGTAACACTTTCTTGTTGGGGTGTTATGTCCTCACAACATCTAAGGTCATATAAAAACGAGAATTGAACTAACCATCGGTTGCCATATACACACCGATTGCTTGGCATTTTGTTCAACATTAATTGGTAAATATTTTGTTTAACCGCGGAAATCCGCGAAATCGCGGAGATCTTAAGTCAGCATTCTAACCAGTACGGACGTCAGCTAGTACCGGTAGTACCGGTAGTACCGGTAGAACCAGTAGTACCGGTAGTACCAGTAGTACCACAGTACCGGTAGTACCGGTAGTACCGGTAGTACCACAGTACCAGTAGTACCACAGTACCAGTAGTACCACAGTACCAGTAGTACCACAGTACCAGTAGTACCACAGTACCAGTGGTACCACAGTACCAGTGGTACCACAGTACCAGTGGTACCACAGTACCAACCAGTGGTACCACAGTACCAGTGGTACCACAGTACCAGTGGTACCACAGTACCAGTGGTACCACAGTACCAGTGGTACCACAGTACCAGTGGTACCACAGTACCAGTGGTACCACATTACCAGTGGTACCACAGTACCAGTGGTACCACAGTACCAGTGGTACCACAGTACCAGTGGTACCAGATTACCAGTGGTACCACAGTACCAGTGCTACCACAGTACCAGTGCTACCACAGTACCAGTGCTACCACAGTACCAGTGCTACCACAGTACCAGTGCTACCACAGTACGTGTTCTTCCATTATACCTGTGCAGTGCTACCACATGTACAGTGCTACACACAGTACCAGTTTGCATACCACAGTACCTGTGTACCACAGTACCAGTGTTACTACCACAGTACCAGTGCTACCACAGTACCAGTGCTACCACAGTACCAGTGCTACCACAGTACCAGTGCTACCACAGTACCAGTGCTACCACAGTACCAGTGCTACCACAGTACCAGTGCTACCACAGTACCAGTGCTACCACAGTACCAGTGCTACCACAGTACCAGTACTACCACAGTACCAGTACTACCACAGTACCAGTACTACCACAGTACCAGTACTACCACTGTACCAGTACTACCACTGTACCAGTACTACCACTGTATCAGTACTACCACTGTACCAGTACTACCACTGTACCAGTACTACCACTGTACCAGCACTACCACTGTACCAGCACTACCACTGTACCAGCACTACCACTGTACCAGCACTACCACTGTACCAGCACTACCACTGTACCAGCACTACCACTGTACCAGCACTACCACTGTACCAGTACTACCACTGTACCAGTACTACCACTGTACCAGTACTACCACTGTACCAGTACTACCACTGAACCAGTACTACCACTGTACCAGTACTACCACTGTACCAGTACTACCACTGTACCAGTACTACCACTGTACCATTACCACTGTACCATTACCACTGTACTATTACCACTGTACTATTACCACTGTACTATTACCACTTGTACAAGTAGTAGTACAAGTAGTAGTACAAGTAGTAGTACAAGTAGTAGTACAAGTAGTAGTACAAGTAGTAGTAGTAGTACAAGTAGTACAAGTAGTACAAGTAGTACAAGTAGTACAGGTACTGGTAGTGGTAGTGGTAGTGGTAGTGGTGGTGGTGGTGGTGGTGGTGGTGGTGGTGGTGGTATGGTGGTGGTGGTATTGGTAGTGGTGTGGTGGTGTGGTTATGGTGGTGGTGGTGGTGGTGGTGGTGGTGGTGGTGGTGGTGGTGGTGGTGGTGTGTGTGTGTGTTGTGGTGGTGGTGGTGGTGATGTGTGCGACACAGAAGCACACACGGCCTCCCCCCTAGGGCTGGGCGGGGTGTGGTGGGAGAAGGCGTGGGGTGACCGAGGAGGGGCGGGACTGGTTCAGTGAGGGGGTTAGGTGAAAGAGGGGTGAAGTGAGTGAGGGGGGCGGCAACTTAAACTGCCCAAATTAAGCAAATAGGACACACACCATATACGGTATACAGAATTCATTATGGACGTGGTATGCATGGAACATTCCGTCAAGGTTATCAGCACATATTATATGATATAGTCTATCACACACTGTTCTGTTACTGGTGAGACAAATTTGCCAGTTTGATTTTCACTTAGTTTGTATTGGGGTCCTGCACTACTGCTTACTGAAGTGGTTAGTTGGTTGTTGGAGTTATATGTCCTGACAACATCAAAGGTCATATCAGGATGGGTACCAACTTGCGACAGTGCACACTCATGGGAACTTTATAGTGCTGTCCCACTGGGAGACCGGGCTGCCAGCACCATGACCCAATATCCCATGCAGTCACATTAACCTGATACTGTGCTAACCAGTCCTTGCCCTGTCCTATTACATGAAGTAATACTATTAGTATTAATGGCAAGCGCCAGGCTAGGTAGGGACAAGTATCAATTTCATGTCATTGGTTTGATTCGGCTCGGATTTTAAACTCCCGACCTTCCGCAGGGGAAGTCTGTGCTCTACTGATTCGACCAGCATGTCCGGTTGAGAAGGTCACGAGGTCAGTCAGCATCCAGCACCACCCCAGACAAGGAGCGCCTATGAGTCTTATAATACCACAGCACTGGAGTATTATAAGGTATGGCCTTGATATGACCTTAGATGTTGCCAGGTCTTAAAACTCCAACGACCAACCAACCACTTTTAGTTCACGGACACGCCAGGCGCGACAGTGGCGCCACCAGCGGGAAACCCAGTCATCTTAGCTGGAGTGTATTTCACGTGACATGTGCCCTGCTGGGGACTGGAGGCTTTACGTCCTGGCAACATCTAAGGTCATATCAGGATGGGCACCGACTTGTGACAGTGCACACTCATGGCAACTTTATAGTGCTGCCCCACTGGGAAATCAGGCCACCCAGACCATGACCCGATATCCACTCAGTCACATTATCCTGATACTGAGCTAACCAGTCCTTGCCCTATCCTATTAATCCTGAGTGCAATGGTAGGAAGCACCAAGTATCAATTTTATAAGTCATTGGTTTGACTCGACGGGGAACCGAAGTCCCGATATCTCTGATTCGGCCACCGTGCTCAGGGTCATTGGCTAAAACCCCAGTTGCACTACTGATTTCGACCACTTTGTGATCACAACAAAATGGTGGTCGCAAAGAAGTCACAAGTGCTTGCAAATGGTTGCAAAGTGGTCCTGAATGGTCATTGACTTCCTTACGACCATTCTGGTCACAAGAAGGTTGCACCTACTGCACAAAAACCCTCCTTACGACCAAAATGGTTACCCAAAGGTCAGCGACCATTGCGTTTGGTCGCAAGGAGGTCGCCAGTGAGTGACTGTTGGTTCTTTGGTTCAAAGTGGTTACAAGCCGTAGTGTGACTGGGGCTTAATCAGTCACATTTAATTATTTCAACTGAGCAGGGCTGAAGTGGGGAGGTGGGGAGGAGGGGGGGATTTCATCGGGTTTTTCAATAAATCTACCAGATGAACCATGCGTGAACTTAGTGAACATTCAGTTGTGAAATTAGGGTCCATTGACACATAGCATTGGACGCATTTTATTCAGATTTAGTGTAAATTGTCAGCGAGTTGCTCACACCAACACCGTTGCAACCATGTTGGCTTCCCACAAATTTCTTCAGTCCATGTGACCATATACTTCTTTTCCTTTTTTTAAAGTAATGAATTTATTTACCCTTCTCATAACGGATAAGTGTATTTTACCGTTGGGCAGCACTAATCCAATTTGATTTAAATCTCTGAATTTTGTTTTTGTAATAAATTTAGTTTTATTGCTTCCTGCTTATGGCTTGTGACTGTAGATTGCAAACAGTCCAAAATCCAGCTTGTGTTATCCTTTGTGTTAGTCCATTTAAACATCTTTTTTTCTAGGTTACATTATTTTTTAGTAGTTTCCTAAACACTTCTGCTACATCTCCTCATAATGTCACACAGTCCTGAGTAGTAGTATAGTAGGGTTCGATTGAGCGTAAAATTACGTAATTCAGGCTCAGAGAGTCCATTGCACTTGATGACCCCTTCCGAGAGAGTCCATTGACCTTAGATGACCCCTACTTTTACTAGTTTTAGGGTTGGGGGTAGGTTTGTCTTTAGATGTCCCATTCATGAAGGGTGGGGGGGTAGGTTTGTCCTTAGATGACCCGTTCTTGTAGGTTGGGGGGGTATGTTTGTCCTTAGAGTTTGTCGGTGTTGTGTGTGTGTGTGTGTGTGTGTGTGCTTGAACCCAACCAATGACGTCCTTGAGCATTTTGAGGGTGGGATACCATCTGCCACCCCCACCACCCCCATCATTCGCCCCCAGCGAACCCAATCGATGACGTCATTTAGCATTTTCATCGCTACCATCTGCCACCCCCACCTCTCCACCCCCACCCCCTCATCATTCGCCCCCAGCGAACCCAATCGATGACGTCATTGAGCATTTTCATCGGTGGATAACATCTGCCACCCCCACCCCACCCCCCATCATTCGCCCCCAGCGAACCCAAACGATGACGTCATTGAGCATTTTCAGCGCGCGCGATACCACCTGCCACCCCCACCCATTCGCCCCCAGCGAACCCAAACGATGACGTCATTGAGCATTTTCAGCGCTAACCCATCCGATGACGTCATTGAGCATTTTCGCGCGTGCACGCGTGCGAAAACCCGAAGCGATGACTTCATTGAACTAGTTGGTAGACGCTTTCAGAGGTAACATCATATCAGTTAGTGAGGGAGCTTTGATGAAGTAACATCAATATTTAAGCGAAGAACATCAATAATTAAGCGAAGAACAACATGGGAAAACATCAGGTTTGTTTACTCATATCTTATTTATTTATTTATGTACTTATTTAAATTTAGATTATTTTTTTTCAAAATAATAAATATGTTGTAATACATATTTTGTATTTAATATATACTCAGCACAGTGAAATGAAATCGGATGTGTATATATTATTTTTACAATAAATGTTGATGATATATATATTTGATTAATTTATGAACTTATTTAAATTTATGTATGTTGTAATACATATTTTGTATTTAATATATATATATACTCAGCACAGTGAAATGGAATCGGATGTATATATATATATTTTTTTACAATAAATGTTGATGGTGTATACTTATATTATATATATATATATCCCCCCATCCTTCTTCATCCTTTCAGCATTTTTCGTGTGACTCGTGTTCGAAGATCTTCAAGACTATCTCAAGTTTGGCGAAGCATCAGCGACTTGTATTCACCTGTCGCGCAGAGCTTCAATCGCTGGCTTGCATTCACTGTCGACAAACTTTCCGCTCCCTGTTTGGTCGAAGAAGACATGAGAACAGATGTAAAATTGGGAGAGTTACACCCACTGCAGCCCCTTCTTCACCTATTTCACAAATTGGGAAAGATGTTTCCACAAGGTCTTCTTGTTATAAGTGTGGAGAATGTGGTGAAGAATATTCATACATGAATGAACTACTACACCATATGAAGATGCATTGTGTTAAATGTTCTCTATGTTCTGTGACATTTGGAAATAGTAAACTTCTCAATAAGCATATGCGGTTATATCACGCTGATTATGTCACAACTCCCACCCCATCTTCTTCTTATTCTTCTTCTTCTTCACGATTCATGAGAACTGATACTAATGATGATGATGATGGTGAATATTCTGCTGGTGGTGGTGGTGGTGGTGGTGGTGGAGGTGGTGGTGGTGATGGTGATGGAGGTGATGGTGGTGGTGGTGGTGGTGACGGTGGTGTGAATGAAAAAACAAACTCTTTTAAAAGACAGAGAGATTCAAGTGGAGTATTCCACCCAGTTCTGTTTCAAAATCTCATTCCGCCATTACTTGCCAGGATTGTGGTAAGCATTTCGCATCATGGCATCATTTGATTTCCCATAGATGGATTCACGCTTCAGAAGGGAGTCAACCGCATCAAGAACCATGGATGACAGATTCAAATATCCCCCCACCTTGGGGAGAAGGAGAGATAATTGACATTCCTTTGCAAGTGGTTTATACAGAAAATCGTGACACTATTCTAGCAGCTCACAATATTGGAAGGGTTAGAGGTATCTATAATTTCCCCATGGCGGATTATACTGGAGATAGTTTGATATTAGAAGAACACATTCGTTGTATTTATGAATTTGAAAAGAACTCATTTAAGATAAATTTTGCTTTTGGATTAATTTTGAAATCGATTGAAACTGGTGAATATCGTTATTTTACCGCTTATTTTAATTCAACAATATTCAATTTTCCACGCTCTGTTAATAACCTAGCCGATCTAATGCGCTTATTTGATCATATTAGAAAGATTGATGTGGAGCGTTTAATTCAAGCTGTGGGTGAGAATTCCAAATGGCACAAGGTTTACATTACTAATGTCAATTATTATGTTTTTAGAAAATCTTTTGTGATTGGGAGATCCAATTCCCTTATTTTTCCAGATTACATTTTTAAAAACTATCTATAAATAACTTCCTAGATGCGGAAGGAATTAGTGAATCCAATCTCGGGAAAGATAAACTATGTTTTTTCCATTGCTTAGCTTATCATAGAGAGAGGAATATACATAAGTTGCGAAGCATAGTTATGAAACTATGTGACAAATGGTTATTTTTCCTCAATCCTTTTCTTACTCTTGTGGAATGAATTCCACAAGAGTAAGAAAAGGAGTTTTGCAGGTGTATCATTAGAAGATCTGCCAAATTTGGAATCATGCTTTAGTGTTAGTATAAATGTTTACTCTTTGCGAGAAGACGATTCATGCATATCTCTCTACTCCTCTCAATTCTCCTCTCACTCCCCCTCAATCTTAATCTATTCAATTCACATTTTGGTTATATCTCGAATATGGAGTCGTATGCTAGTAAGTATGCTTGCAGGAATTGTGATAAACTATTCTCTTTGAAACACAAACTCATAAGACATGAGAAAGTTTGCGCGAACAGGGTGAGTTTTATCTATCCAGGAGGAATGTATTCACCTTCAAAAATGATATTTGAG
This sequence comes from Branchipolynoe longqiensis, assembly GCA_030323885.1. Lineage (NCBI taxonomy): Eukaryota > Metazoa > Annelida > Polychaeta > Phyllodocida > Polynoidae > Branchipolynoe > Branchipolynoe longqiensis. The sequence continues at coordinate 16,749,017 of CM059193.1, read as the reverse complement.
GAGTTGCGAGATAGTTTGAATATAGATACTGAACTTCACTTGCAAAACTTTCCCTGGTTTGCAGTTTACGATTTTGAATGTCTCCTACCAACCAAAAATATTCAACACCAACAGCAAAGAGAATTAGAAGTTGGTGTTGGAGATGGTATTGGAGGTGGTGGCGGTGGTGGTGGTGGTGGTGGTTGTGGTGTAGATGATGTTGAGGATGGAAATGATGAAAATGATGATGATGATGATGATGATGATGATGAGCAAAGGAATTTAAAGTGGTGTACAGAACACAAACCCATTTGTGTTAGCATTTCTTCAAATGTTCCAGGTTATTTAGAACCTAAATGCATAATTGACGAAAATTTAAATCTCTTGCTTTCTAAGATGGAGATTTACCTGAGTGAGATACAGGAAGTGTTGAAAGCACTATCAGAAACACGCTGGGAATCTATACATAAGAAACTAGATGAGCTATGTATTTCTTATAGCCAACCTCTTACTAGCCCCACCCCTTCCTATATTCCAATTGTGAGAGTTAAAGAGGAGGAGGAGGAGAATGAATTTGTTAATGATATTGATGATGATGATGATGATGATGATATTGCTGTTAATGATGATGATAATGATGATTATAACTACAGTAATAATTATAACTTCACTAATAATAATAATAATAATAATGACAATGAAGAGATGTCTTCCTCTACTGAAGCGAATGATATGGAGTTAGGAGAAAACTCACCCATGAAGAAGTCTGGAAGCGGAGGAAGAGGAGGAGATGCATCTAAAGCGTTGATAAGGATGAGGATGACCACTCCATCCTACTGTGTGCGGGAACAGTGTGCTGAAAAGATCAAATTGGACCCTATTTCGCTGATGGGTACTGTCGAGAAACCCACACCATTTATGAGTTTAACGGATGTTGGTATCATGGTCATCCACCAAGTGAGTGTTCTTTTCATTACAACACCACCTCCGACACCAGCACCACAGAATCAATAGCGAGAGACAAAAAGCAGAAAGAGTCCCATCTTCAGACGTTGGCTAGAGAACAATACATCCGACAGTGTGGATTTAATTTAGTGGTGCTTTATGAATGTGAGTTTAAAAAGCTTTTGCGAGAGAACTACTCCATAGCACAAGCTGCAAATGAATTTCTCCCACCATTCTACATTAAACATCCCCACAGCGTTTCTCTAGAAACCATCCTGAACGCGGTTGAGAGTGGGGAGTTAACAGGTATGGTGGAGGTGGATATTCACGTTCCCGCTATATGGCCTAAAGGGAAGGAGCAGGAGATCTCTCCTAAGGAATTCTTTTCAGAAATGTCTCCTATATTTTGTAATGTCGACATTCCATTGAATGAGTGGAGTCCCCTTATGCGCCAATTCACATTTAAGAAAGTTTCAAAAGATCCTGTGAACACACGTCGACTTCTGGTGGGTGGAATGCGAGGTGAGTGGCTACTTCTAGCTACTAACCTATTACAATTCTATCTTAGTATGGGACTTCTAGTTACAAAAATTTGGGAGGTTGTTGAGTGGAAATTAGAGTTCTGCTTTAGAGGATTTTGTGATTTTATTACAAACTCACGTAGGGAATCAGATTTGAATCCTGATTTTCAAATTAAGGGTGAGACAGCAAAGGTTATGGGTAATGCGAGTTACGGAAGTCTCCTGATGGATAAGACAAAGCATACAAATATTTCCTATGTGAATTCTATTCAAAAAGCAAAATTAGCTGTTAATTCAAAACTCTTCAAAAATATGACTGAACTAGATGATGACATTTTTGAGATTGAACAGTGTAAACGATCAATTCGCTTAGACATCCCAGTGCAACTTGGTTTCTTTGTTTTAAATACCGCTAAGTTAGTTCTTTTACAATGGTATTACTGCTTTATAATTGAATTCATTGATAGAAGCGACTTTGAATTAACCCATTGTGATACAGATAGTTTGTATATGTCGATTTCTGGAAGAGATCTCATCGATGTTGTGAAACCATTGAGAAAGAAAGAGTTTTTGAGTATGCTTTATGATCATTGTAATGATTATGGATACTTTAAATGGGAAAATGGATTCTATTTACCTAGAGATTGCTGTCAGAAACATCGTGAACATGATAAACGTGAGATTCGGAATAAATCTTTAAGTAAGATATGACAAGCAACTGCTTCATATTGTTTGAAACTTACGCCATACAAAGACCTACTTCTTACTTCTATCAAATCTCAGTTGATGGAGGGAGAGGTGGAATGAAATCCCCCATGAACAAGGAGTGACTTGTAAAAATCCATTAATAAAAGATGTATAATGAAGAGAATCAGAACTTCTGCAGAAGGGAAATTAATGCAGATAGCGTAATTAAGAAATGAGATGGATCGGATATAAATAACATGATTCAGAGCTCACCATCAATTCGGATTGGACACTAAAGGAACGGCGTAACAGGTATTACTTTTTTATACAATAAAAGACATTCTTTTAAAAATGGATAGAAAAAAACACACTATCACATTGGAAATGACCTCACACCATGGATCACAATCTTACAACACAACAAACCTTAATTATACCTTTAAACTAGCAGCATTAGCGATCTGAAACACTCACAATCGATTTCCATTCTCTCCCGCTGAAACTTGACAAGTTTGGAAAAACCTTTGAATGTTGTTGGCAGTTATTCTATTATGAGAAGGCTCTGTTCCATAGTAGTCCCTCTATTGCTGCTCGCATTATGAGTTTCCATCACACCAAAGCAAAGTTTTTAGCAAGAGAGCTCACATTCTCATCATCATCATCATCATCTTCTTCTTCTTCATCATCATCAATACAAAAAAAAAGAGAAAAAAGCATGGAGTGATGTGCGAGAGAGAAAGATGGTTGCAATACTAAACATGAAATTAATGAAAATCAGAAGTAGAATATTGACAGAGTTGAATTCACTCCCCTCAGGGATTACAATTATTCATCCAGGTGATCGCTATGATAAAATGTGGACTGCGGGAATTGGTCACGGAATGTGTGAACTTTCCAATCCTGCAGAGATGAATGGGCGTAATTTCATTGGACGATTTTGGCTTACACTTAAATTTCCACATTCATCGGCATCCCCCTCCACCTCCTCCTCCTCCTCCTCCTCCTCCTCCTCCTCATAATCTTTACCTTTATCAACTTTATTCTAACCTATTCTCCTACTCACACAATGTGAAGCTCACAACCCCTGCATCCCTCATGCGATTAACATCTCTCTCTCCTCTCTCATCTAATTATCTCCTTATCCACCATCACCTCCACCACCACCACCACCACCACCACCTCCACCACCACCACCACCACCTCCACCATCATCTACATCCGATTATGTCGATCGTGACAATTGAAGTGGATAATCATTCATTTCAGGGAATGAAATCTCCAGCGACAATAAGTGTGAGTGGAATCACTGGAAGTGGAAAAACTTCATTGATTCATAGGATAATAACTGAACGTCAAACACTATTTGAGCTTCCTGTTCATAAAACACTCTATTGCTATGGTGTGGAACAACCTTTATTTGCAAAAATGGAATCGGAGTTTAAGGATATTGAATTCATGGAGGGTCTTCCATCAAAAGAAAAGATCTTTGCCTTTTCAGATTTATCCCAACACAATTTGATTATACTAGATGATCTAAATGAAGAAGTTGTAAATAACTTAGGAGCTCAACATCTAGTTAGCAAGTTTAGTCATCATCGCGGATGTTCAGTGATTATGGTGAGTCACAATGTATATGAACAAGGTAAATGTTCTCGAACCATTTCTTTGAATCTGCAGTATATGATTATAATGAATAATTCAAGAGACATGCGTCAGATACAGCGAGTCGCTTCACAGACTAATTTGGGGAGATTGTTGTTGGATAGCTATAAAGATGCTGTTGAAACTAAAAGATTTGGTTATCTGTTGATTTGTATGCATCCTCGAGATGTAGTAGATGTTACTGCCTCAATTCGCTTACGTTCAAAAATACACACTAACATCTTTTTAGGAGAGAACTTAATTTCCTATACCCCATAGTGAGAATGATCGTGTGTGTGTGTGTGTGTGTGTGTGTGTGTGTGTGAGAGTAAGTGAAGATGCATGTATGCATGCGTGTGTGAGTCTGAAGAGTAGTAGTAGTATTGCACTCGGACAGACAGCATGTCATCACATCGAGTACAACATTGCAAGGATTATATTTTGTTGTTATTGAAGTCACAACCTGAGCAAGCTAAAGCGCTACTGGTGACTGCAAGCTGGAAACAGATCGATTGCATTGCAGAGATTTTACTTGCTCTATCTCGATTATCAGTCTCCAAAGTGACTAATCGTTTATTGAAGAAACATAAGAAACTAATCCATAATCTGATTCATTTGAATAATCGAGCCAAACTACGACTTCTTCAACTCCATCATAAAAAGTTGTATGCTATATTCATTTCAATTAAGCCGAGATTGTTAGACGTTCTATTATGAGAAAATATGTTACAATAACGTATGATACATACCTCCGATATAAGAAGGAGGAGGAGGAAGGGGGTAAAAATAAAAGCGAACCACTCGATTATGAGAATAACCTTCATGACTCGGATGTTGTTGATGGAGGTCGTGGTGGAGGTGGGGATGCTGCTGGCAGTGGAGTTGTTGATGAAGAAGGTGTGAGCAATGATAACAACACTGACAATGAGAAAAAGAAGAAGAAAGAAGAAGAAAGTGCCTCACCTTTGACGCATCCTTCAATCGCTTCGAACGGCGTGGAGCGATCTGACAGACGACTGGAGACTCGCAAACGAGCAAGTCCTCTTCGTATTTCTTCTCCTCCTCCTCCTGGAATTCCAAGCAAAAACATTTCAAAACGGAGAAATATACAAAGCACGCTAACAAGCAGCGGAAAATCAAGTAACGTTAAAAAGAAGAAGAAGAAGGAGATTCTCAACAAGAAGAGAGACGAGAAATCTTCTTCTTCCACCTATGCATCTTCCCTTTCACCTGGTGTGACCACTAGACAGCGTAGAAGGCAAACAGTGAATGCGGAATGGCGAAAGTACTTCTCCACCGGAGTTAAGCGTTAACAGAGGAGGAGAATCGCTATCTCCATGAGATTTACTTCACCCCTAGCCATCCCGGGAGTTTATCGGGTGTCAATAGACTTTACACTGAAGTTAAAAAGGAGAAGAAATTTAAAATCTCACTTCGCAAAATACGCGAGTGGTTGAGTGCTCAAGAAACATTTCCAACTTTTAAGAGAGCGTCTCGTAGATATAAACGAGAACGATTAATAGCATCTGATAAACATTATCAATTTGATGTCGATACCCTTTCTATGGTGTTTTATAAAGATCATAATTCCGGATATGGATACATATTAGTGTGTATTGATGTTTTTACCAGGTTTCTAAACACTAGACCATTACTTAATCTTCAAGCATCCACAGTTAAATCAGCTTTCGAAAGCATATTTAAAAGCAATCCGCCTCCTCCTAAAAATATTCGCTCTGATCGAGGATCGGAATTCATAGCGAGTGTGGTGCGTAATTATCTAAAGTCGCTAAACATTAATCATTTTACTACTTTGAATACTGAGACTAAGGCGCATATGGCCGAACGAGTAATTCAATCACTTAGGGCCCGCTTGGCGAGATTATTCAAAGCAAGACATAGTTTCAACTGGATTGACTCATTGCAAGCGATAACCGATGCCTATAATGATAGCGACCACAGCGGAATTGGTACCACTCCTCGAAACGCGTTCTGTGAAAAGAATAGAGATGAACTATGGCACTATCAATATCTCAGAAATGATTCAGCTTCTTCCACCGGTAGAGCTTCTGATTATAATTTCCAAATTAACGATCGAGTGAAGCTCTCCTACTTAACTTCTCCATTTACGCGTCATTATGATGAGAAATGGACAAAGGAGATTTTCACCATAACAGAGCGAAAAGTTAAGCAGGGGTTTGAAAAATATAGTGTTAAGGCTTGGGATAATTCTTCTATTGAAGGTTGGTTTTATCCAGAAGAATTTCAAAAGGTGGAAGTAAATGAAGATACTTTATTCGAAATTGAATCAATTATTTCTGAAAGTGCTAAGGATAGGAAAAAGTATTCGTTGGTGAAATGGAAGTCATATGACTCCTCTTACAATAGTTGGATCTTAACAAGTGGAATACACAAGTTGGGACTGGAGAAGAAGAAGAAGAAGAAAAAGAAGTAATTAAATAAATGGAAGTATGTATGTATGTATGAAATTCTACGTCCATCTCTCATTTTGAATTAGCGCGTGATAACGACAACATGGTTAACTTTTGCTTGAATTCATTAATGGATGTGAAACGAGATTCACATAACACTTGGCATGACTTCACTGTTTCAATCAATCCTCCTATTCATTTGGAACAGGGTGGGGGATGGGCTATATGTCTGCTTCAAATGGATTTTGAAAAAGAAATTGTTTCAGAAAGAATAACTCCATCATTATCTTCATCTCCCCCATCAACAATTCCATCATCATCATCATCATCAATAACTCATGTTGTTGATGAAACAACTGTTAAAATAGATGGAGAAAATGAGAAAACGATGAATATTCAACCTACACCCGTTTCATCGAAATATGTGTATGTTTTCTGTAATCTTATTACTCCTGTCACAATAGGTGATTCTTCCCAAGGAATCTTAGCATACGGCTATAAAGGAGCTGAAGTCAGTGAGAGCTTTCATATGTCGCTGACCACCCCACTACACCAACCCATCAATACTCAATACTTGAATTCTATAAGGATCTTCATCAGAGACGAGCGAGGAGGAATACCCACGATAAAAGCTAACGTTACTCGTTGTATGATACAAATCACAAGAGACTATGGCCTTAGTACCGCTAGGTACAAGCTCTAACAGTTGGGTAGTGCATTCTAATGATAAGTGCATCACCGCATTCAAAAAAGCCCAAAAAAGAAATGCGTTTAAAACCATCTCCAGCTTGAAGCGTATAAAGGAAGCCGCTCCCAAAATAGAGATGATTTCACCAGTTAGTCATGTCTTAGATCAGACCAAAGAGAAACAGGAGAGACTAAACCGAACATCAGAAAGCGTGCTGGGGGAAATCGAACTCAACGCTCTTCCATCTAAGTTAGGGAAGGTAAGGAGAAAGAGGAAAAACCAGCAGTCCTCTATAAGTAGACTGATGCAAGAGCGCATGCGTCAGTCGTACGGAAGAACAAAAGGAGGGAGAGTTAAAAATAGTGAAGAGAAGAAGAAGAAGAAAAAGAAAAACAAGAAGAAGAAGAAGCGTGAGGAACGTAAATCTAAAACCTCTCCTCCTCTCACTAAGCGAAAAAGAAGGAAATGAGAAAGTGAGTGAGTGAGCGAGTGAGTGAGTGAGCGAGTAAGTGAATGAGTGAAAGTATCTGAGTTCACCAACTACAACATCATCATCATCATCACAAAATGCAGCAGGAATATCTTCTACAAGATGCCGTGGAAGGATATACCGAGAGACTCGATATCTTTTCCAAACCATGCATGGATGTGGGTATACTCTATTCGGATTATGTTCAAATTCACCCAACCTCCACCCTTTCCAATGAGGGGGCGATTCTATTCAAAGTAGATGGAACAAATGGAGGTTATCTCAATACAAGGAATCTTCAGATGACGGTGGCGATGAAAATTGTTAAATCGGATAATTCTCCAGTGACAATAAGTGATGACGTGAGTCTAACAAACCAACCGTTGTATAGCGTTTTCCGTCAAGTCAACGCCACAATCAATAACTCATACATCAACTCTGATGTCGGGGGGTTGTATGCGCATAAAAACTACTATAAAGCTCTTTTCGGAAACACTAAGGGGAAGAATTCTAGTTACGATAGAATGAGAGGTTACTTCCCGGATGATGAAGATAATCTTGCGGTGGTGAGAGCAATTCCCTCAACTGAACAATCTACGTTCAATGATGGAGTGCTTTCTCGTCATAAACTCACACACAAAGGACAAGTGGCGGAATTTAAAGGACCTCTGGGATTGGATTTCATTGATGACTTAGATAAGATTTTAGTCAACGGTTGTGAAATAGTCTTTGAGTTCCAACAACAAAGTGATGCCTTCAGACTTCTATCGCCTACAGAAGGAGCAAACTATAAACTTTTAATTACTAAAATGTACCTGACTGTAGACTATATTCGCATTAGACCAGAAATATTGCTAAGCCATTCAGAGAAGTTTGCTCAGAATTCCGGGCTTAATGCCGCTCAGTTCACTTATCCGCGAACCATGATGAGGTTATTTACAATTCCTGCTGGTGTTAAGTCATGGGAGGCTTCAGGTGTTTTAGGTGATAAAATCCCATATCAACTCGCTTTAACCCTGGTGAATGATGTAGCTTATTCCGGAAGTTACAGTAAAAATCCTTTCAATCTAGAGAATTGTAAAGTAGAGTACGCTTCCTTTGAAATTGATGGGCGAAGTGTTCCAGATAAACCTTTAACACCTAATTTTGCAACAGGAGAAGTGATTGAAGCTTTTCATGCTATGGTTAAAGCTCATAGACATCCGGAATTATGCACATTAACTCCTGTAGAGTTTCAAAAAGGAAGGAGCGTATTCTGTTTCAATGTGGAAGAATCAACCTATGGAACTGATATGGAGGGTGTTTATCCTATTCTGAAGCGAGGATCTACAAGATTAAACATCTCGTTTAAAGAAGCTTTGATCACCTCAATGGTAGTAATTATTTCGGCACAAGTTATTGGTGATTTCACTATCAGTAAATCAAGGCTTGTAACAGTAAACCAGTGAGATGCTGCGTGAGAGAAAGAAATAGAGAGAAAGAGAGAGAGAGAAAGATAGAGCGATAGAGAGATAGAGAGAGAAGTGGGAAAAGAGAAATGGAAATAGCAATAGTATATGCGTCTGCATGATGAAATGCATTGTATCGCATTGTATTGACTTGTATTGTACTGAGTGATATTACATCCAATTTTACAATGATTTTAACGATGATGTAGTTTAGGAATGGTGCTATGTGTAGAGTTAGTGAAACTGAAGCAAATAAAACCTATAATCAAGGCCTGTGTTCTTGTGTGAGTGAAATTACAAATGTTTTACGATGATTGTTAACGATGATGTAGTTGCTATGATGAACCTATGTGTAGAGTTATTGAAACTGAAGCATATAAAATCTATAATGAAAGCTTGTATTTTTGTGTATTTCATTCCTTCATTGAATAGATTAATATTGATAATAGTAATAATAATAATATGCAAACCCTCTCAATGTTTCCTACATCATTCCCACACTCGCTTTGTTCTCGCTTTGAGTTTTGAGTGAGAGATGGTGCTGCTTTCACTCAATAGTCTAGTAATCGGTGGGAGGATTTCATATAAGTCATAGAAAGTATTTACTTTAAAATAAAATAAAATAAAATAATTAAAGGAGCAATTTATATATATATATATATATCATCGAATGCTTCCCTAAGACGTCAATTCCTTCTCCCCTAAATACTAAACCATATCGCAGACTCTCACCAGTCCATAGCAAATACGGGTTCTTGCATGTGCTCACACACACACACACACACACACACACACACACCGCGTAAGCGCGCACACATGTGCGCGCCCACACAGAGCGCTTTCATTGGTGTGGTATTATTATTATTATTATTATTATTTCCTTTCCCTCTTACTATATATGTGAATAGGAAGAGGAATCAGAATAGGATAAACAAATAAATATTTATATATATATATATAAGGTTGGTTAGTTAGGGGGAAAAGAATCAAAATATTCTAAAAGAAATCCTACACACTACAGCTGCAACTTTCACTACACGTCAATACACAATGTGGAGGAGAGAAATTTAAGAAGGGTCAAGAGAGAGGTCAAAAGAGGTCAAGAGAGAGGTCAATAAGATGGGGGTTATGTTTTAATTTTGAGTTAATTTCCTTCCACTATTAAAACTAAAAGCTTATTTTGTGTCAGTGTATGTGTGCATGCGTGTGTGTATGAGAGTTATTATTATTATTATTATTATTATCAATCTCTTGAAAATTAAACAAAATATCGACATACCAAATCAAGTGTTGCGGGAACTCGTTCAACTTCTGCAGGTGGTGTCAGTCGTGATGAAGGAGGAGGAGGAGGAGGGGGAGGGGGAGGAGAGGGAGGGGAAGGGGGAGGGAATTTCTCCGACAGTGCGGAAAGCGTCACGCGCAGCTCCAGTGACTGGACGGTCTCGGGATAGGCAGTCACAGAACGTGTGTCACCCACACAACGCGAGGTGAGGTGGGCGGGAATCTCCTCCGATTTCCTTAATGCAGTGGTGGTGGTGGAGGGGATGGAGTTGACAGTGGAGGTGATGGTTGTGTTGGTCATCGGAAGGGTTAGAGGTGAAGGTGGGGGTGGAGGAGGAGGACTTGATGGGCGAGGGTGTACTCCTCTCAGCATCTGTTCTTTTTTGGCTATTTAAAAGTTTGGGAAAGAAAGAAAGAGAAATAAAAGAAAATTAAAAAATATATATAGAGTTATATATGTGTGTGCGCGTGCGTGTGTGTGTTGTAAATATATATATAGATTTTATATATGTGTATATGTGAGTGCGCGCGTGTGTGCGTGATTATTGTATTGTTTTTTATTTTTATTGATTTTGATTTGATTGTTTTATAATTTCAACTGATAAGATAGGATTATTTTAGCATATAAGTAAGTGAGTAGGTAAGTAAGTAAGTAAGTACAAAAAGCTCTCACTTTCTAGTGTGTGTGATTATTGTATTGTTTTTTTATTGATTTTGATTGTTTTTGATTTGTTTTGATTTGATTGTTTTATAATTTCAACTGATAAGATAAGATTATTTTAGCATATAAGTAAGTGAGTAGGTAAGTAAGTAAGTAAGTACAAAAAGCTCTCACTTTCTATATCGTCTCCTAGTCGAAAGCGTACACGAAAGCGTTCATGTTTTTCGTTTCGCGTTGCGAGTTTTCTATTAGCGAGAACTGTAATATAGATAAGAACATTTAGCATTTTAATGATGATGATGATGATGATGATGGAGAAGCTGAATGCAAGTACAAGAAATATTGTAACCTAGATGAGATCATTTAGTGATTTGATGATGATGATGATGATGATGATGATGATGATGATGATGATGATGATGACGACGCTGATAATGATGAAAATGATGGAAGAAAATAGAAGAAATAAGTTGAGTAAATGCTGAAAGTTAGTGAGTTAGTGAGTGAGTGAGCCTGAAATATGTTAAGGATGGATTAGAAGAGTGAAAAAACATTCATACCAGGAGAAATGGTGAAGTTTGGTAGAAAATGTTGAAGATTCGTCACAAATGTTGGTGTCGAACTCAAACGCTCTCTTCGTGTTTGTGTTCACGTAGAATGAGGCGTGATGTTGGGGTCCGTCTTCTCCTCCTCCTCCTCCTCCTCCTCCTTCACCTCCAGCTCCACCTCCTCCCTCCCCTCCAAAGTAGTGGTGTAGGTAGAACTCTCCCCCAATACCTGAAGGGTGTCTCCAAGGAGAACGGCTGTGAATGTAAAAAAATATATATATTATAAATTAGATGG